>PGTU02000096.1:0-49681 GCA_002896215.2 Cicer echinospermum | reverse complement strand
AATATTATATAATAAATATGATTTTACGAATATAATTGTTAAAAGATGAATTATTTAGATTGCATGTGTTTGAGAGATATATATTCTTTAAAAAGATTGTTTTATTATACTTTCTTGAACGATTGTTGTTATTATATATCCAAATGAAATATTATATTATAAATATGATTTTACGAATATAATTGTTAAAATATGAATCATTTGGATTGTATGCGTTTGATAGATATATATCCTTTAACAAGATTGCGTCATTATATTTTCTTGAATGATCATTGTTACCATATATTCAAATGAAATAGTAGATTATAAATATGATTTTTCAAATATGGTTGTTGAAATATGAATTATTTGGATTGCATGTGTTTGAGATATATATATATATACTCTTTAAAAGATTGTTTTATTATATTTTCTTGAATGATCATTGTTATTATATATTCAAATGAAATATTATGTCATAAACATGATTTTGCGAATATGATGGTTAAGATTATGAATGATTTTGATTGTGTGTGCTGGAGATGGGTCTTGTACCCCACCTATTGATGAGTTTTAAACTTCACAAAGAGATGAGGTTTTAAACTCCACCTGGATGAGTATTAAACTTCACAAAGAGATGAGGTTTAAACTCCACCCATATGGATGAGTATTAAACTTCACAAAGAGATGAGGTTTAAACTCCACATGGATGAGTATTAAACTTCACAAAGAGATGAGGTTTAAACTCCACCGGGATGAGTATTAAACTTCACAAAGAGATGAGGTTTAAACTCCCCATGGATGGGTCTTGGACCCCACATATTGATGGGTTTTAAACTTCACAAAGAGATGAGGTTTAAACTCCACATGGATGAGTATTAAACTTCACAAAGAGATGAGGTTTAAACTCCACACAAATGGGTCTTGTACCCAACACTGGATGAGCTGGTGCTCCACATGATTAGATAATACTCACTTTGCAGAAGGAGTATATCTCCATCATTGAATTAACTGATTATTTTTGTGGAATAAATGTGTATATTAGAATTATCATGATTATAATAATAGATGTGGATTATCATTAATTTATTTGATGAGTTTTTAATTAATATTGAAAGTAGATTGTTATTATAGAGAAATCTTATTTATATCACGAATAGTTTAAAGAATATTTTTGGATGAAGGCGGGTGCCATGATCGATTTTTTCCGGTTACCGCTCCGGCTGAGAACAATACTTGTTTTGAAATTGTGTGTATTATCAACTGGGATTTTGTATCTTAATTAAAGTGTTGTTATTCAGATACTGAGACGTTGGAGACGTCGAGAGTTAAGAAGTCCTAACTTCTTGAAAGAGTGATTTCTTCGATTATTAGTAGATCAGAGAATAAGTAGACATAATGTCTACATAACATTTTATGTCGGGATTAGACACTATTTGCCCAGTTTTGATATATTTAATTACTAAATATTTTCAGTTGTTAAGGATAAATTTTTGAGATTTCATAACATTACTTCTTTCTAATAATTTTTATTTATTTATTACATCACCTTATTCTCTTATATGATTCTTACAACTTTAGCGCGTTATTACTCAATTTTTATACCACGTTAACTAGTCGTTACAAATTGTATTAAAAAAAAGTATAAAAGAAATTAGTTTGATAATTATTGGTTTTATGTTCTTTCAAAAACTAAAATAAAAGAAAGGGTGTAAATGTGTTTTATTGGATTAAACTATATACAAGAGTAAAAGGTAAATAAATAATAATAATAATAATAATAATAATAATTAATAACAAAATAATAATAAAATTAATAATTTATAATAAACTCTCTTTTATTAATGAAATAATATTTTAATAATTAAATTTGTGTTTATATTATTTTAGAATATATATTTGATTAATTTTAATGATTAGTTTTTTATTCGTATGTTTCGTTTCTATGATGTACTAATTTTATACATTGTGAATAAAATGAGTAATAGGAAAAAATGTTTTATTTTTTTTTATTTTTTTTATTTTTTCTAACAATAATAGTATTTTAGTGTAATATTTTAAAGAATAAGATTTTAGGCAATTTTTCATCTACGTGTGCGTTTGTAATTAATGTAATATTTTTTCATGCATTTGACTAATGTTAATTATGTACTTAATTATAGTTAAATTATTTTCTAAATATATCTTTATTTTAATCATATAATTTATAAATAATTATTATGAGATATTAGTAATATTGATATTTGTAAGGGCATGGTGTTTTTATGCATACTTTTATATTTAATTTATTTATCATTTTGATTATTCTATAAAGATAGTAGTATTTTTATGCGATTACTTTATAAAAATAGTATAGTTATATAATTGTAGTAATTATTTTGAATATGAGAGTTTTAGTTATTAGTGTATTTTTAAAAGATTAATTTCTTTAATTAGTTTATTTTTATAAAGTAATAGTTTTGAAAATATTAGCAATATTTAATAATGAAATTGTATTAAAAAAAGTATAAAAGAAAATTAGTTTTGGTAATTATTCGTTTTTATTTTTTTTTCAAAAAAATAAAATAAAAGAAAGGTGATATGTGTTTTATGGATTAAGTCATATACAAGAGTAAAAGATAATTCAATAATAATAATAATAAATAATAATAATAATAATAATAATAATAATAATAATAATAATAATAATAATAATAATAATAATAATAATAATAATAATAATAATAATAATAATAATAATAATAATAATAATAATAATAATAATAATAATAATAATAATAATAATAATAATAATAATAATAATAATAATAATAATAATAATAATGAACAAAAAAACATAACAAAAAAGGGAAGACCCGTTTTTTCTCCATCTTCTCATAACCTATTTTTCTCTCCATCTTCTCTCTTCAAACCATGACATTATCGTAGATGTCCTGCAAAATCGAAAACCACATTTGTGATCCTTTTAATCTTCTCTTTGATTTCTCAACCTGAATCGCTAGTTGAAATGCCTTATTCTTCTTTGTCAAAAATCACACATTCACCTTTTGATAAAGATTCCGGCCATCACTGTGACACCCTAAACCCCAAATAAAAAAAAAATTAATTTTCTTATTTTTTTTAAAACAGTGAAATTCTTTAAATAAATAAATTAACAAACTTCCGAACATATATTTTTTTTATTAAGTAAAGAGTATCATGTAATCATAAACACATCACATAATCCAAAATTTCCATCAAACTTTAACAACTCGAAATCATAACAATACTCAACAAAATCCTTTTGAAGTACACATACATAAGTTTAATATTAAGTGCAAATGTAGTCCCAACCCAAAGTCACTATCAGACCAGGAATTCCCAAAATAAAATACACTCAAAATAACGTGAACACAATGCAAATAACAAAAGTCTTCAAGATAGGATGACTTCTGCCTCTCTGTTGGTACTAGTCATCACCTACAGGTTACAACTCGTCTGCGTCCATCACAAATGCCAAACACAAACAACGAAGGGTGAATATCGAAATTATGCAATAGTATAAGATAAAAACGAGAGAACACCCCAATTCGTCAATCAACACAAACAAGAGAAACACTCAAGATCATAATATCAAAGGTTAATCTAAATCAATCACAATAGAACAATCACAAGGATGAAATGTTATGCATGTCCTATACTCTATACTTCATCATCATTTGGTACCATTCTACTCTGAAGTACTTTGGTTAGGAGGCCTGATACTATGCCACTACAAGAGTGGACTGACAATTCACTAATGGCCAAGTCCTCATAGATCTCCTCAATTCAACCCAAGACACATATATGCGACGATCGGGATACTCTTGTGTTGCACGGTGGCTCCCGACCTTAGGGAATAAACCCACTAATCCACTTAGGAATTCCCCACTAGATGTACCACCAAGGTTTATCAGCCTTACCTTACAGTTCGACTGTAGCCCTCCACGATCTGACTCATTCAGTTGTACTTCCCTGAATCACTAGATTTGTCAGACCCTCCCTATATGATGACAAAATAATCCAAACTCCAAAATCTACAACACATATCGTAGACTTACTCGATCATCACAACTCAATAATTTTCAGTTTGACTTCACAATATTCATCATTATATATCTATAACAGTCAATCACAATAAAATCCCAATATTTGATTTACACTACTCACAATACACAATCCAGTTTCATCAATCATATAGTAAGGAAATCAATTAAGTTGCACATTCAAGTAATATCACAATTTCAATCAAGTAATAAGAACACTCAAGTACATATCATTCATACAATAACTATCAGCATAAGATTTCATAAATTCATACAACACGCAATCTTGATATAAATAGATTCACGACAATTCCATAGGTTGCTAAATTATATTTTAGTCCTCACTATTACCATTCATATATTATTAATTCACAATCTTTGATGGATTGTGTTGTGCACTCAATTAAAATATATTTAAAAATTTATAATTTAATCATTTAAAATATATACTTCATTTAAAAATTGTTAAAATCTTCAAAATGATTTCTTTTAGAGATATAATTTAAGGTAATAATAAATTTATCCGAACATATTTTATTTTCAAATTTAAATTTTAAAAATAAAAATAAAAATTCAAAGAACATATGAATTAAATTCGACTTATAAAAGAATCAAAAGTCAATACATATCACGTGCAACCCACACAAGTCACTAGTAATATAAAGATGCTACCAATAAAGAGTTTTATTATTTTTTATTTTTAAGAGTGATATTAACACTCATACTCTAATTTGGGTGAAATATTGTATCCCCACTATTCTATGGGACACTCATTTTCCTACACGAAAAAGTGCGACTCTTGAAAAGAAAATAATTAAATAAGTTTTTAATTCTTATGAAAAAATTTATTAATTTTTACTCTTATGAAAGTTTTCTATTTTTTAATTTTGGTATGTATAAATCAATTCATGTGTATCCTTCAAAATTTTGAATGATTTTTTAGTAGTAATGTTTTATAATATTATAAAAGAAAATTCCATAAAAATTTAGAATTTTAAAAAAGATTATAAATGAAAAATAAAAAATAAACTGAAAAGAAAAAAAAATTATAATTGGAGGAACTGAGTTTCCCGAGCATCAGCTGAACACTGATTTTAATAGGGGGACAAGTTAGGATAATCATGAGCTCATGAGAAAGAAACACCCAATTTAACAAATCAATTTGAACAAGAGTTTCCTTCATGCAAAGTATGAGCCAACACAATATTTCAACATAAAAGAACATATTGTTATCAATAAGAGGAGCATAAGGATGGGTAGGTAGAATGCCATCCTTGAAAAAGGTCGAAGTCGTTTGATAATTTGACTCACAAATGATGTCTCTAAAACCAAGATCTCATAAAAAATAGTATGATGCTCAACATTAATATAAGTAGTATGACCAAAGCTATGCACAAAAATCGAAATTCAACCACCAATGGATATCCTGATAAGACTCCCAAAGTATGACATGTCAGGGTTACCAATCGAGCCACCATCAACATTAACTTTAATCATATTATATGGAGGTGAGTGACAACAAACCAACCAAGGAGTAGTGATAGGAGAAAAGTTACCAAAAACCTTCTTTGTGGAATTAAAGAGATAGTAGATTTTGATGTAGCTAAATATCACTAGAAGGGGGTTGAATAGGGGATTTTGCTGTTAAAAAAATATTTTAAGTGTTTTTAAAAAACTATCCTCTCGCTAAGGATGGCTAGCTCGAGGATGGGATTTTTAAAATCGTTGGATCTATAGCTGAGCAAAAAAGTAGGAGCATAATATGAGGGACACACACACAATTTTATACTGGTTCACCCAAAGATGGCTACGTCCAGTCCTCACACCCTTGTGAGATTTCACTAACTTTCAACAGATCAATCCTCAACCTGAGGATGATTACAAACTGTGTATTATCAAGCTTCACCAAGCTTACAATCAATTTTCAAATATTATCCAAGCTTCGCTCACTAGGAAAATTACAAAGTAGAATGAGAGTGATTGATACTTAATACTTTCTCAAAAGATATACAAAGATATAGTGTAGGATCAAAGAAAGTAATAAGGGAGGATGTGATTTGCTTCTTGAAAGCTTTAAGATGCTTGATCTTTTTATGCAAGTGTGTTATGTATCTTCCAAGGAGAGCTTGTATGCATTTTTTTTATAGAGATCCAAGCCTGTTGATGACCGTTGGAGCTCATTTATCAAAGGATCCAAGTTTTTCATCATAATTACAGAACTGCCACTCAGCTTGTTAGGCTTAGGCAGAACCCATCCTCTTGCAGCATAGCTTTGATCTTGACATGTCCTTGCTTTTTCTCTCTTTAATCAAAGTGCAAGGCTGTTTTCTGAGCTGCATTTTTCGAAGACTTTAAGGTCTAGGTTGGCTTCATCTTTTGAGGTGATGTTGACAAGAGAGAAAAAGCCACCCTATGACATAGGACTGTCATACTCAGTCCGAGGATCAGATCTGGCAGCACATGTGATCTTCCATTTTTGGCTTGTTTCAAGTGGCCTTTTGTTAACTTGACTTCTTTATGAATTAAATCATGCAAGCCCATTAAATGTTCAGACTTTGACCTTTGCACATGCTTGATAGGGTTGCTTTCACTTTTGCTAGCCTATCCTTTACATACTAGATCTAGTCCATATTCACCTTTTTCTTTTGACCTTTTGACTCTTACTTTTGAATGCTTTGTTTATTCATGTTTGACATTGTTATGCATTTGAATAAACAACATTTGTTCTGGTGAGAGATCAGATTGTCCAAATCTGGAGTTTTTTCAACTTGCAGCTCATCCTCACGTTTGCAGCAATTTTCCATCCTCACGAGGGTTTTCCATCCTCAGGCCAAAATCATTTTTTCCTTCTTTTTGCCTTAATGATTAATAACCTATTATCTTATATGAATACACTCAAGAGAACATGTTAGCCATTAAACACAATCATAATCTCTTTAAGTAATTCTTTTTGTTATCATTAAAATCATTTGAGAGATTTTGTCTCAACAATCTCCCCCTTTTTGATGATGACAAAATTCTTTTAGATTATGATTTTAAATAAGACAAAGATAAAATGTTTATTGCTCCCCCTCAATTATATGTGTAATAATTTTTTAAAACTAAAAATTTATTACTCCCCTAAATGTATGCCAAAGTGTTGAAATAACATGATTCTAAACATACAAATGACATCATGATAATTAGATAATCATTTAAAGATTTGTTCAACAAAGCATAAACATGGGTTCATAAGCAACACAACAATACCACAACAGTTTTAACAGCATGAACATAATCACTAAACAGAAGACATAACATAAAAACATAACATAAAAACATAATCATTCTCCCCCTGAATTTGGCAGCAGCAAAAAGAAATCACAACATATTTAATCTGAGGAGGCTGGTTCATCTGATGAGGATGAGGGAGATGGAACATCAGAGTTTGGCTGGGTGGTAGCTCAGGAGGATGATCTCCAGGAGCAATAGTAGGAACCAAGTGTTTGGTAACCCATTCAAGAATGAGCCCAAACTGAACCAAGGAGTTCTGAAAAATGAGTGAAGCGCTGAAGAATTTTCTTCTGGTCTTTCCTAATTAATTTGAGGAGTTTCATCTGCTTCTTGTTATCCCCAATCCTTGTGCTAGGAACCGAGAGCCTTTAGGCTGATCATTCACACTGGAACTCTTATTCTGAGAGCTCACAGCCTTGTCCCTTGACTGGTTATGAGTTGTGGCAGTAAAGAAGTAGTCAAGGGAACTAAACACACCTGTAACCTCAGGGAGAGGTTGAGCAGTTTTGTCAAAGTTTGCAGCAGGAGGAATTTGTTGCGAAAAATCTGGTGGAGGGATTACATCTTCATCCACTAGCACAGTGGAAGGAGAAGCCATAGGCACATCCGTAGGAGATGGAGGGTAAGATAGATTCAGATCAAAGTATAACTCCTCACCATCTTCCATATGTTGAGGAGAAGTTGATTTTGAGGCATCCTCAGGGATAGGATCGGCTTCACGAAGGGGAGTCAGTTTGTGGATTGGTGTAGACTGAGTAAATAAAAGTAGATCAAATAATATATACTTATTGCACTTGTGTTATCACACATGATAGGTACTGTTCCCAAGTCAACACCAAAGTCCAATAAGTGATGTTTCATCCAAAGTATCTGAGCACAACAGCTCCCAACTGGCAATATATTCAGCTTCAGCAGTCGATAAAGCGATGCTTGTCTGTTTCTTACTAAACCATGACACAAGAGAGTTTGCCAAGTAATGACAAGTTCCTAAGGTACTTTTCTTGTCGAGTTTACATCCGCAAAGTCTGAATCTGAGTAACCAAACCAAAGTACAAAAGTGATCTTTTGGATACCACAATCCAAGACTCTTAGTTCCTACCAAGTATCTGAAAATTTCTTAACTGCACTGAAGTGAGATTCTCTTTGGATTTGATTGATACCTTGCACACATACAATCCTATGACACAAATGAACCTAATTGGAACATCCTAGGGAGGACGAAATGACACATCCAAGTATTAGATGCACAAGATTTGTTAAAACCCTAATTGAACTAGAATAAACTCGGGGAGGACGAAAATAACTTAAATGTTAATCCAATGACACAAATGAACCTATTTGGATGCACAAGATTGGTTAAAAAGCCTAATTGGACAAGAATAAGCCTAGGGAGGACGAAAAATGACCTAAATGTTCATCCAATGACACAAACACACCTATTGGATGCACAAAAGATTGGTTAAAAACCCTAATTGGACTAGAATAAAACCTTAGGGAGGACGAAAATGACACTAAATGTTAATCCAATGACACAAATGAACATATTGGACTGCACAAGATTGGTTTAAAAACCCTAAATTGGACTAAGAATAAGCCTAGGGGGAGGACGAAAATGACCTAAATGTTCATCCTATGACACAAATGAACTTATTGGCATACACAAGATTGCCGTTAAAAACCCTTAATTAGACAAGAATAAGCCTAGAGGACGAAAATGACCTAAATGTTCACAATGACACTAAACACACCTATTGGATGCACAAGATGGTTAAATATCGTAATTGGACTAGAATATAAAGCTAGAGCACGAAAATGACCTAAATGTTTATCCAATGACACAAAATGAACATATTGCATGCACAAGATTGGTTAAAAACCCTAATTGGACAAGAATAAACCTAGGGAGGACGAAAATGACCTAAATGTTCATCCAAGGACACAAATGAAGTTATTGTATGCACAAGATTGGTTAAAAAACCAAATTAGACAAGAATTAGTCTAGGGAGGACGAAAATGACCTAAATGTTCATCCAATGACACAAACACACTTATTGGATGCACAAGATTGGTTAAAAACCCTAATTGGACAAGCATAAACCTAGGGTTGACGAAAATGACCTAAATGTTAATCCAATGACACAAATGAACTTATTCTTATTGCATGCACAAGATGTGTTTAAAAAACCTTAATTGGACAAGAATAAGTCTAGGGAGGAGAAAATGACCTAAAATGTTCATCCAATGAACGACAAACACACCTATTGGATGCCACAACGATTGGTTAAAAAACCCCTAATTGGACAAGATAAACCTAGGGAGGACGAAAATGAACTAAATGTTAATCCAATTACACAAATGAAACATATGGAATGTACAAGATTGGTTAATAAACCCTAAATTGGTCCAAGATTAGCCTAGGGAGGACGAAAATGACCTAAATGTTCGTCTATGACACAAATGAACTTATTGGATGCACAAGATTGTTAAACTCCTAATTCGACAAGAATAAGCCTAGGGAGGGACGAAAAATGACCTAAATGTTCATCCAATGACACAAATGAATCTTATTGCAAATGCACAAGATTGGTTAAAAACCTTGATTGGACAAGAATAAGTCTAGGGAGGAACAAATGACCTAAATGTTCATCCAATGACTCAAATGTAAGAATGCACAAGATTGGTTGAAAACCTAATTGGACAAGATAAACCTAGGGAGGAACGAAAATGACCTAAATGTTAATCCAATTACACAAATGAACATATTGGATGCACAAGATTGGTTAAAAACCTAATTGGACAAGAATAAGCCTAGGGAGGACGAAAATGACCTAAATGTTCATCCAATGACACAATGTACTTATTGGATGCACAGATTGGTTAAAACCGGTAATTGGACAAGAATAAGCATAGGGAGGACGAAATGATCAAATGTTCATCCAATGACACAATGAACTTATAAGATGACAAGAGGTTTAAAAACCCTAATTGGACAAGAATAAACCTAGGGAGGAGACGAAAATGACCTAAATGTTCATCCTATGACACAATGAACTTATTGGATGCACAAGATTGGTTAAAAACCCTAATTGGACAAGTAAGCTAGGGAGGACGAAAATAACCTAAATGTCATCCTATGACACAAATGACTATTCCATGCACAAGATTGGTTAAAAACCTAAATTGGATAAGAGACCTCTAAAGTTCAGGATCGACTTTTTCCATCACAAGATGACTAATTGGATAAACATCAATGACACAAACACACCTATTGGATGCACAGATTGGTTATAATCCCTATTAGACTGAATAAACCCTGGAGAAATGACCTAAAATGTTATTCCAATGACAACAAATGAACTATTGGAGCCAAGATTGGTTTAAAAACTAATTGGACAAGAATAACAAGGGAGGACGAAAATGACCTAAATGTTCATCCAATGACACAAACACACTTATTGGATGCACAAGATTGGTTAAAAACCCTAATTGGACAGAGAATAAACCTAGGGAGGACGAAAATGACCTAAATGTTCATCCAATTACACAAATGAACATATTGGAATGTACAGATTGGTTAAAACCCTAATTGGTCCAAGAATTAGCTTAGGGAGGACGAAAATAACCTAAATGTTCGTCCTATGACACAAATGAACCTTATTGGATGCACAAGATTGGTTAAATAAAACCCTAACTGGAAAGAATAAACCTAGGGAGGACAAAGACTAAACTTTAACCATGACACAAATCGAACTTATTGCATGCACAAGATTGTTAAAAACCGTGATGACAAGAATAAGCCTACGGGAGACGAAAATGACCTAAATGTTTAATCCAATGACTCAAATGACACTTAAGCTGCACAAGATGGGTTAAAAACCCTAGTTGGACAGAATAAACTAGGGAGGATCGAAAGTGACCTAAAATGTTAATCCGATACATAAGAACTTATTGGATGCACAAAGATTGGTTAAAAACACTATTGGACAAGAATAAGCCTAGGGAGGTCGAAAATGACTAATGTTCATCCTGTGACCAATGAACTTTATTGGTGCACAAGATGGTTAAACCGTAATTGGACAAGAATAGTCTAAGGAGGACGAAAATGACCTAAATGTTCATCCAATGACACAAATGACACCTATAAGATGCCAAGATTGGTTAAAAAATGACTTATTGGATGCCACAAAGATTGTTAAATCCTAACCGACCAGAATAAAGCTAGGGAGGATACGAAAATTCCCTAAAGTCATCAATGACAATAACTTATTTGCACACAAGATATGAACCTAGTTGGAAAGTATGGACACAAGACCTTGGACTTAAACACATCTATAAGATCGACAAGATGGACCTAGTTGGACAAGTCTAGGAGGACGAAAATGACCTAAATGTTCATCCATTGACACAAACACACCTATTGGATGCACAAGATTGGTTAAAAACCCTAATTGGACAAGAATAAGCCTAGGAGACGAAAATGACCTAATGTTCATAATGTGACACAAATGAACTATGCACACACAAGATTGGTTAAAAACCTTAATTGACAAGAATAAGTCTAAGGAGGACGAAAATGATCTAAATGTTCATCATGACTCAAACCACACCTATTAAGATGCAACAAGATGGTTAACACACCTAAGGACGAAAATACCTAATGATGACACAAATAACATATTGGATTGGTTTAAAACCTAATTGGACAAGCATAAAGCCTAGGGTGTCGAAAATGACTAAAGTTCATCCAATGACACACATGACTTATGGATGCCAAGATATTGGTTAAAAACCCTAATTCACAAGAATAACCTAGGGAGGACGAAAATGACCTAAATGTTCATCCAATGACACAATGAACTTATTGCATGCACAAGATTGGTTAAAAACCCTAATTGGACCAACGAATAATGTTCATTCATCAAATATATTTGGATGGATGACGAAAATGAACTAAATGTTCATCCAATGACACAATGAACTTATTGGATGCACAAGATTGTTTAAAACCCTAATTGGACAAGAATAAGCCTAAGGGAGGACGAAAATGACCTAAATGTTCATCCAATGACACAAATGAACATATTGTATGCACAGATTGGTTAAAACCTAATTGGACAAGAATAAGCCTAGGGAGGACGAAAATGACCTAAATGTTCATCCAATGACACAAATGAACTTATTGGATGCACAAGATTGGTTAAAAAACCCTGGACCAGAATTGGACAAGTTAATCCAATAAGACTAGGGAGGACGAAAGTGACACCTAAATGTTCATCCAATGACACAAATGAACTTATTGGATGCACAAGATTGGTTAAAACCCTAATTGGAAAAGAATAAGACAAGAGAGACGAAAATGACCTAAAATGTTCATCCAATGACACAAACACACTTGGATGCACAAGATTGGGTTAAAAACCCTAATTAGAATAAGAATAAGTATAGGGATGACGAAAATGACCTAAATGTTATTCCAATACATGCACAAGATGTATAAAACCAAGAATATAAGGAAGGACGAAAATGACCCAAATGTTCATCCAATGACACAAAGACACATATGGATGCACAAGATTGGTTAAAAACCCTAATTGGACAAGAATAAGTATAGGGAGGACGAAAATGACCTAAATGTTCATCCAATGACACAAACACACTATTGGATCACAAGATTGGTTAAAAACCCTAATTGGACTAGAATAAACCTAGGGAGGACGAAAAGGACTTAAATGTTAATCCAATGACACAAATGAACTATATTGCATGCACAAGATTGGTTTAAAACCTTAATTGGTCATATAATAAGTCTAGGTAGGACGAAAATGCCTAAATGTTAATCCAATGACACAAAGAACTTATTGGATGCACAAGATTGGTGTTAAAACACCTAATTGGACAAGAACAAGCCTAGGGAGGACGAAATGACCTAATGTTCATCCAATGACACAAATGAACTTCTTGCATGCACAAGATTGGTTAAAAACTTTAATTGGACAAGAATATGTCTAGGGAGGACGAAAATGACCTAAATGTTCATCCAATGACACAAACACGCCTATAGGATACACAAGATTGGTTAAAAAGCCTAATTGGACAAGAATAACCTATGGAAGACAAAAAATGACCTAAATGTTAACCCAATGACACAATTGAACATATTGGATGCTCAAGATTGGTTAAAAACCCTAATTGGACAAGAATAAACCTAGGAGGACGAAAGTGACCTAAATGTAATCCAATGACACAAATGAACTTATTGCATGCACAAGATTGGTTAAAAACCCTAATTGGACAAGAATAAGCCTAGGGAGGACGAAAATGACCTAAATGTTCATCCTATGACACAAATGGTCTATTTTTCTATGGTTTTTACGAAAATAGCCCAAAAAGTCCAAAGTGAAATCGAGGACCGGTAGCCCCTTATAGCATTCTTCTCCAAAACATATAACAGTGTTTCCGGTTCCCCGTCAGATTTAAAACCCTAGCCATCGTCTGGTCCGAAAATACGGATTTTGGTCCATTTTTGTCGACGGGTACGAAAATCGCCCAAAAAGTCCAGATAAAATCAAGGACCAAGAGACCCTTATAGCATTCTTCATCTAAATTTATAATTATGTTTCGGGTTCCGTGCAGATTTTAAAAACTAGCCATCATCTTGTCCGAAAAAACGGATTTCGGTCCATTTTCTACGGGTGGTACGAAAATTTCTCGAAATGTCTAGAAGAAATCGAGGACCAGGAGACTTTTATAGCATTCTTCTCCTTAATTTATAACTATGTTCCGGGTTCCGCGTCAGATTTCAAAAACACTAGCTACAATGTTGTTCGAAAATACGGATTTCGTTCCATTTTTGTCGGTTGGTACGAAAATCGCCAGAAAAGTCCAAATGAAATCGAGGACCGAGAGACCCTTATAGCATTCTTCTGCTAAATATATAACAGTTTTTCGGGTTCCGCGTCAGATTTTAAAACCTAGCCATCGTCTGGTCCGGAAATACAAATTTCGGTTCATTTTTGTTGAGGGGTACAAAAATCGCCTGAAATGTCTAGATGAAATCGGGGACAAAGAGACCCATATAACATTCCTCTTTTAAATTTATAACTATGTATAGGGTTTCGCGTCAGATTTCAAACACTTGTCATCATGTTGTTCGAATAGACGGATTCCGGTCCACTTTAGTCGGGTAGTACGAAAATCGCCCGAAATGTCCAGATAAATTCGATGACCGAGAGACCCTTATAGAATTCTTCTCCTAAATATATAATAGAGTTTCGGGTTACGCATCAGATTTTAAACACTAGCCTTCGTTTGGTCCGAAAATACAAATTTTTGTCCAGGGGTAAGAAAATCGTCTGAAATGTCCAGATGAAATCGAGGACCGGGAGACCCTTATAGAATTCTTCTTCTAAATTTATAATAGTGTTTCAGGTTCTGCATCAGATTTCAAACACTAGCCATTATCTTGTTCGAAAATACCGATGTGAGTCCGTTTTCATCAAGTGGTACGAAAATTGCCTGAAAAGTCCAGATAAAATCAAGGACCAGAAGACTATTATAGAATTCTTCTCTTAAATTTATACTTGAGTTTCAGGTTTTGCGTCAGATTTCAAACACTAGCCACCATCTTGTTCGAAAATACGAATTTTGGTCCATTTTTGTCGGGTGGTACGATAATCGCCCGAATAGTCTAGAAGAAATCAAGGACCGAGAGACCCGTATAGCATTCTTCTTCTAAATTTAAAACTGTGTTTCGGGTGTCGCGTAGATTTCAAACACTGGCCATCATCTTGTTCGAAAATACGAATTTTGGTCCATTTTAGTCGGGGGTACGTAAATCGCCTGAAATGTCCAGATGAAGTCGAGGACCAAGAGACTTTTATAGCATTCTTCTCCTAGATTTATAACTATGTTTTGGATTTCGTGTCAGATTTCAAGCACTCGCCATCATGTTGTTCGAAAATACGGATTTCGGTCCATTTTTTTTGTGTAGTAGGAAAATCGCCCGAAAAGTCCAAATGAAATCAAGGACTGGAGACCCTTATAGCATTCTTCTCCTATATATATTATAGAGTTTCGGGTTCCATGTCAGATTTTAAACACTAGCCATCGTCTAGTCCGAAATGATAGATTTTAGTCCATTTTAGTTGGGTGGTACGAAAATTGCCCGCAAAGTCCAGATGAAATCGAGGATTGGGAGACCCTTATATCTTTCTTCTCCTAAATATAAAACATTGTTTCAGGTTCCGCGTCAGATTTCAAAAACTAGCCATCATCATGTTCGAAAATACAGATTTCGATCCATTTTAGTCGGTTTGTACGAAAATCGCCCGAAAGTTCAGATGAAATCGAGGACAGGGTGACTCTTATAGCATTCTTCTCTAAAAATTATAACAGTATTTGGGTTCTGCCTCAGATTTTAAACACTAGCCATCATGTGGTTCGAAAATACAGATTTTGGTCTATTTTTGTCGAGGGGTACGAAAATCGCCGATAGGTTCAGATGCAATCGAGGGTTGAGAGACCCTTATAGCATTCTTCTTCTAAATTTATAACTGTGATTCGGGTTCTGCGTCAGATTTCAAACACTGGCCATCATCTTGTTCAAAAAATACGGATATCGGTCCAATTTAGTCGGGTGGTACGAAAAACGCCTGAAATGTCTAGATTAAGTCGAGGACCAGGAGAGTTTTATTAGTAATTTTCGTAATTTATTATTTAATTAATAATTTATTCTACCCGTAAAGAAATTAAATTAAAATTTACAACTCCTATTTTACTTGAATAATTATAACCTTTATTTTTATTTAATTGTTTTGGTGTGACAATTACATTAGAACAATTTATGGCATAATTATTTCGTACGTGGACAACTGTGCATTTTATTTATTTGATTATTTTCGATAATCATGAAATTGATGTGTTAGATACGTTGACTTTATTTTTATACGTGACCTGCAGTGATATTTTTGTCTTACTTGATTTATTTTAATTGATGAAAAAATTAGTTGAATTATTTAATTAAATTATAATTTATAAAAGTTATATCATTTATTAGTTTTATTTTAAACCAAATAAGCATTTAACCAAGGAGATAATAGAATTAGTGAAAATCCTTAGTTTTATTTATATATTTTATTTAATTAATTTAGCGTGACAATAGTAAGATAATTGTTCCTTTAATTTTTAATTATTTGATGAAGTATATTTATATTAATTAATTAATTAATTTTGGGTTTTGTTAGTAATTAATTAAAACTAGTAGGAGTATTTTTTTAGAGTGAACAATGACCAAGTCAATTTTGGTCAAAATTTAATCATCCACACTATATTTTATTGTTAATAGAATTTAACTATAAAACCGTGTGTTTTCTACTTTACATCCACTCAAATGTGTAACAAACAAGAATAAGTGTACATGAATGTCAATTAATTCATAACGGTTGGTCATTGCATGATATTATTCCAATTGAATACATTATTGATGTGTGCAATTAACCTCAATGAGAAAAATTACTCTCTTTCTCTAATCAGCTTCACGTCTCTATTCGCAACATTATATTTTCTTTATCTCAAATATTTTCAAGTCACTTAAACAACCACCCACATATTACCTCTTTTTCTTGTTGAAGCTCTAAGCTTTTGTTCCTTCATCTTTATGAGATTTTTCGAGGGCTATATAGTGTTACGTGGAAGGAAAGCGTCCAAGTTAAGGACTTTTCCCCCATGCAAGGTTAGGCTAGATATTAAATTAATAGTTTGTAAGATATTGATATATGTCTTGATGTCTTAAAGGAAAAATATTGATTTCTGTTTTCCTTAAAGAATTTAACTATAATATTATGTTTTATGAGTAATATGTTTGCTTTGATAAACTTAATTATAATATTTCGATTTTTATTATTATAACATGAGTAATATGTTTGATGTCATATATTTGATGTAAAGTTATTATTTTTGTGTCGTTATGTGTACTTAATTATAAAGTTATGATTTTTATTATGATCTCATGAGTAATATTTTTTTAAGATGTCTTTAATTTAAAGTTTGATTTTTGTGCTATTTCGTTTCAAAGTTTTGATTTTTAAGAAATTTATATGAGTCTTGGGGGAATTGGTGAAAAGTTTTAATTTTAATTATGATAAGATGATTATGTTGATTTTGGTGACGTGTTTAGCGGCTAACCTTGATTTGTATGTCTAAAAACCAATTAATCGGAGAAAATTTATAGTAGAAGAAATAAAATTATATTTGTACGTTTTATTCGTTATTTGAGTTTTGATTTTTATCAATAACACGTTGTTTAATCCAATTTTATAGTTTATAAAATAAAAGTTATGACTGTAAGACATTTATTCATGTGTTGGTGTGTTATATATACTTCTAAAAAAAAATTATAGTTGTTTCTAAAATAAACTAATATTTTTAAGTAATTTTTGGATCAAAATTTGGGGCGTTACAATCGTCTTGCTCGAAATACAGATTTCGGTCCATTTTTGTCGAGGGGTGTGAAAATCGCCTGAAAAATCCAGATGCAATCGAGAACCGAGAGACCCTTATAGCATTCTTCTTCCCAATTTATAACCGTGTTTTGGGTTCCTTGTCATTTTTCAAACACTAGCCAAGCAAGTTCTAAACTTAGAGAGACAATTAATTTCTACCTCTGAATAACCGATAAAATAACACAATTGATCAATCAAATTTACAAAAATCTAAATTGTTCATAACTCAACAAAATACGAAAAATTACTCCCACCCAATATCACCTATTCAGAGCGTGGATCCCCAATCAATAACCTGAAATAACTGCACTCTCGCAAGCGCCAAACACAAGCAACGAGGGGTGAGCTTCGAAAACATGTAATAGTATAAAATAATTGAGAAGAACACGTAAAAAAAAATATTAAACACCGTATCATATCAAATCACAACCAACAAGAATAATCAAGGTAAAACATTGATACAATCCACAACATCAAGTAAGTAAATACACAAATCAAGTAATGTTATGCATGCTCTTATACTCTAGACTCCTCCTCTTTCTTTGGTACCATTCTAACTCTGAAGTACTTGGTTAGGAGGCTCGATACTATGCCACCACGCAAGTGGACGGACAATTCAAATTGGCACTGTCCTCATAGATCCCTCAACTCAACCCGAGACACATATACGTGACAGTCGAGGTAAGCGTGTGTTGCGTGGTAGCTCCCGACATTTGGAGTGCTACCTCCAAGTCACCTAGGAATTCCCCACTCGGATACCTCCAAGGTCTAACAATCTTGCCTTAAGGCTCAACAGTAGACCGCCACGATCAGGCTCATTCAGTTGTACTTCCCCATAGTCACTAGGCTTGTCAGGCCCTACCTATATGATGACCAAATAATCTCCACTTCAAAAATTATCAACAACTACTTTCTCCCCTCGTTGTCCTAGGTTACTTACTCCATTAAGAGAACAATCATTGGCACGGGTCGAATTCGTCACTATTCAATTAAACACAATACGCATTTCATGATATTCATCAGGGTGGTAATATCACAAGTCAGGGAGCACACATCGTCATTGCAGATTTCCATAGTCATACACTACATTCAGAATTTATCATCATGATACGTCATCTCTAACAATAAAGGGTCTACACTCACATAGAATAATAATAATACTAGACCATTCACACACACCACATCAATTGCAAGGCAAATAATTACAATTCATCACATTTTATATCATATATCAGTATCAAGGATAGATATAAACAAAACACAGAATGAATCAAATACACAATTCTACAATAATTCAACTATCACACGATCTTCAAAAATCAAATCAAACAACATCCTATAAAAGTTTCTAATTCATATTTTAACCTCACAAAATTCAAGTTTGCTCATTAGTCAATTATTACTCAAAGGGCTTCTGCCATACGCAGCGAGCCCCGAATGAATTGTGGGAAATACGGTATTCCCGTTCATCTCACTTAATTTATACTCATGCATTCGAACTCATTCTCACCCCATACCTCAATTTGACGCTTTCATAAGATATAAGGACCATAATGATTTTCAGCAACCATGAGATGTCGACAACACGCAACGAACGGGTCCAAAAGCATCGACGAATTTGCAGAGTCAATGAAACATGGCTGATAATTTACGCGAACTATAAAAATCAATGTTACGTAATTAATAAAAAATATTAAGAGAAGAAACATATTCGAAACGAAGTGAAACAAGTTATTATAAAATGTCTCACCGACGTGTTGGAGCACCGACAAGGTCCGATATCAACTTCCCCGAAACAGACAAACGAGTAGTGCTTCTTGAAGGTTTCGACGAGAGGAATCCAAAAACGACATCAGTTTTCCAAGACGATGAACGTGATGTCTGGAATTCAAGAAAACATCAACGACAATGGTGGAAACCTATTTTTTAAATTGTAACGGTTGGCGATTTCGAGCATAGGTAATGAAAGAGGGTGTTTCGTGGAGTCCATATATGGTCTCGGTTTTACTTGGCGATAATTGTGATGGCCGAAATCATGGTCAAATGGTGGAGGTGTGATTTTGACAAAGAGGAATAAGACGTTTCAATTTGCGATTCAAGTTGAGAATGGAAGAGGAGATCGCAACGATCACGAATGTGGTCTCAGTTTTGTAAGACATCCACTATAATGATCGTGGTCGACGAGGGAAGAAACGAGAGGGAATGGTTTTGGCGGCGGCGTATACGAAGAAGGTGAAGGAAGAGGAAACTGTGTTTCGGTCTTTTTTTTTTTATTTATTTATTCCTATTCTCTTTCTTCCTTATTATTATTATTATTATTATTATTATTATTATTATTATTATTATTATTATTATTATTATTATTATTATTATTATATTATTATTATTATTATTATTATTATTATTATATTATTATTATTATTATATTATTATTATTATTATTCAAAACATTTTTATTAACTTTACTTTTATTAAGATAAAAAATAAATAAGTTTAATTATTAAATATCTAGTTAGTAATAAGGATGACATATTTCACTTAAAAATAATAACAATCTAAAATTAATAAAAAGATATAAATATACTTAATATTCCTATCAATAATTTAAATAAATTATTAAGTCAAACACATGAGAAATTATCACACTATAGCAAATACACATGTAAGAAAATCAATCATAATTATTTGTCAACATATATTGTAACACATGCAATACTAAATTAATTCTTTAAAATCCCATTAAATAAATGAAATGATTTATTATTAAATTTGGGGTGTTACATCGAACTATTCTCAAAATTAATGTTCTTTTTTTTTTCTCACCATGTCTTATCCAACATGTGTAGCTTTGATCAATTCCATTACATACTAGATGTCCTTCTAATTCATCTTCTCTAACACGTTTTCCCAAAACACATTTTAAACAAGGACAAACTACTCTATTTGGATCTTTTGCATTCTTCACTGCAAACTCAACAAACTCCTTCACTCCAATTTCATACTCTTTTGACAATCGATTGGCTGAAATCCATTTCCTATCCATATTTACCACCTATATAAATGCAGTAACAAAAATAATAAGCTTTCAAAAACATATCAACAAGTTTCAAAAAAGAAACCAATATCAACTAACAATTCAAAACAGAACCAAATCATGTGGTATGAGTTTTTGACAATTTTTGACATTTCAAAACATAACAGATCATGTGTAAAAGAGATTTAATATATTATATATATATATAAATTTTTAGTAGATTTAATATATATATATAACAAAACATAATAGATCATGTGTAAAAATACCTGAGACAACGTAGATGGCCGCACAGTACGTAAAGGATATAGGGTTCCCAACGTATATAATTATTTGAAAGATGTAGAGGATATGAGGGGTTTCCAACGTATATAATTATTTGAAAGATGCAGTTTTACAGCGCTTGTGAAAAAGCGCTGTAATAGGTAGTTAAAATTTAATGAAAGCGCATGTATTTTACAGCGTTTGTGAAAAAAGCGCTGTAATAGGGTAGTTAAATTCAATGAAAGCGCATGTATTTTACAGCGCTTGTGAAAAAAGCGCTGTATTAGGTAGTTCAAATATTTGGAAGCGCATGTGTTTACAGCAGCTTGTGAAAAAAGCGTTGTAACTGATACGCGAAAGCGCTTCATTTTACAGCGCTTTTTTGACAAGCGCTGTAAAAACCTTATAACGTTATGCGCAAATGTTATATGACCTACTACAGCGCTTGTTTTACAGCGCTTGTCATCAAAAGCGCTGTAAAAGGTTCCGTTATTTTTAAAATATAATTACAACAACGCTTGTGTTTAGCAAGCGCTGTAAAAATGAGCGATGTTAAATGTCATTTTTGGTGTAGTGTGTATCAAAAATTAATAGACCTTTTAAAGAGCATAAATCCGACTTATTTAAATAAATAACTTTTTAGTAAGTCAAAATTTAACTTTTTTACTAAATGGTGGTCCAATCAGACTTTAAATAAGTCAGTCCATAGACCTCTATCAAGTGTGTCGCCTATTCCCACACCCGCGAATATCATAGCTTGTCTTCACATAATCTGTTTCCCATAATCTGTTACTACAGTGCGTACATCCTCTTGTATTCACCGTTTAAAATCTCCTGATCTGATGCATGCGACATGGAGAACGAACGGCTCTCAGCCCTCAATTTTGTCTCATCTATCCTATGCAGAATGACACAATAGCACATGGAACCAATTGTAGAGAGCATTATCAAGCTTCCAATTACGGTAGCATATATAGCAAGCCATCTGGAGTGTGATCCCACTACCACGTAAGTGAGAGAAATGAAGGCAATGGAAATGAAAAGGCAAGCCATCCACATGAGCTTGTTAATGACAAAAACAAGCTGCTTTTTTGCCTTTTGCTCAATCACAACTACTGAGGTTTGAACCACCACGACAGCCAAGAGATGAATAAGCCAGGCTATCAAACACAAAAAATATCCGGAAAGCTGCATTGTTTGCTATATTTGCCTGTCCAAGTGAAAAACCCTGTACTTTCTCTTCAACATATTGACCGGGGACAGTGAAGATAGCAGCAAAAGCAACTGTAGCAATGAGAACAGCAACAACAGTAGCTGAGTTTATCGCATTGTTCAGGCCACTTATGTGTAGTTTTTTCAGCTTCTTTGCAATTTTCTGGACCCTCATGCCCGTCTGACGTGTCTGTTGGAGTTGGGATTGCACATCATGCCTTATGTCGCTGACAGTCTGCTTAAGTTGCTTGTTGCATTTGGAGGTTTCCCTTGGTCAGTGGAATTAGCAGCCCCAGCATCCTCATTATGGAGACAAGTTCTGAACTTCCAAATTTTTCTGCAATATCAAGAGGAGTCTCTCCAGCCTTGTTAGTAGCATTGATGTTGATTCCCTCCATTGATAACAAGCAGCGGACATTCTGTATTTAATAACAAATACTTTAGAATAGTGGAAGCCAAATTTGTCTCCATTATCTTGGTATAAACTTCATAAAGTTATAAAAAAAACAGAGATCAGGGTGATACAAGACAAAAGTAAAGTTTCAGTATGGGCTGTTCTTTGTTGGTGAAGATTCCTCAATTACTGTAGCAACAGTAATTTTCATGTTCACATTCGACGACCATTTAAACATGTGTACCATGAAAAGGATGCGGCTAACAAGAAATAATGAATTAATATGTGAGCAAAGGAGGAAAAACCTAATAAATCAGATTATTAAACTAGTAATTTCCTAGTGACAGAGTTATTCAAAATATACAGGAGGTGAGTATCCACTCACAATTCTGAGTCCAGATTTGGTACTGCAGAACCAAAAGAAATGAGACTATTCAAAGATAATAAAAGAGAAACAGAGCTGGCTAATCAAGAGAACAAAAAGTTTGATTTTTCTCAGATGATCATAATTAGGGACGACAATGGGTAGGGTTTGTGTAGGGTACTATAGTACCTGTCCCTATACCCGCGATTTAAAAAACATACCCCGTACCTCTTGGATATCAACTTTAATATCAGTACCCTTATCTCTGGTACCTAAGTGTCCATACTCATACCTACTACTCACGCTTTAACTAAAATAGATCGATAAATAATTATAAAGTCACGATTAATAAGATATAACTCTTAGTTATAAAGTCACAATTATTTACCTATTCATCATAATCAAATTTTTAAAAAGTTTGCAAACGTTTATCTTTCAATATAAATATTTGCAGTGGTCCAATGATACTAATAGATGTTAAAACATAAAATAAAATAATTAATTAAACTAAATACTAATATAACAAATAAATAATTTATATAAGTGTGGGTACAGGACGGAGTGAGTACTATGTATATGTACCCACACCCATACCAACTTAATTTTGCGGGTAATTTATCCGTCCTTTTACCCATACCCATTATGCGGGTTTTTATCCTATCCATTGTGGTTTTTCTTTTTTGCGGTACTCATTGTATCTGGATCTAATTGTCATCCCTAATCATAATTCATAAATACTCACTCCTTAACTAAGAAACCAATCTTCAACCAAAGAATACCTGTCTTGATACTTTTTCCCATTAAGTTTTTCATAGGTATTGATGGCACACTGGAGAAACCAAAGAAGATGGCGCCTATTTTTTCACTCTTATTAGTCAATACGACAAGAAAAATTAGATCAAAACGGAAATCTACATCTCTATTAAAACCAGCATGCAATATAACCGGATGAGAAACTTCTAGGAACACAAGAATTGGATTCCAAGGATTTAGAGGAACAAATACTAATATTTAGAAAAAAATATAAGAAATAATAGGAGAAAATCTCTCCAAGAAAATGAACACACAAGAAAAGATATGTTCATACAAATGGTTTTATACCACTTAATTTCTAATATTGCTAAAAAGATCATTTCTAAAGGGGTGGAAGCCTCTATTTAAAGACCCCAATACATTATGATAGGGATTAGGTCAAAGGTAACTAACTAGCAAACAGAAACACTAGAATAGTTGCACCTATACAACTACTAACAAACTCCTAACTATCCTTATTTCTCTATCCTAACAATACACCCCTCTTCAAAACAACCTTGTCCTCAAGGTTGACATATACTAAATTCTTCTTGTTCAATGGTTAAAATTTAAAAATAAAAAAATCTCCTCCAGGATCCCATTGTTGGAAGCTTCATGAACCTGCTGCCACTAAAGGAAATCCTTCTACTGGAGCTTCAATTCCTCGTTGTTGCTTTTGAATTGGTGGATAAACTTGTGACCCAAAAACTGTACTATATGATCGGTTTTGGGTGTTGTTTTTAGCCAAAAAAAAATATAGCATTGTTGCTGCCTCATGTATTGCCGTGTTTTGACCCATTAAATCTGTAGCATAATTGACCCTTAAAACTGTGTTTGCAACGTTCACTTAAGTAGTTCGACGTCCTGGCTGAGATGCTTGGATCTTGTTGAACATAAGTGTGTTATAGTGTGAATTTAAAAATGTGTTGAAGTCCCACATTGGAAAGAAATATTTTGTGTAAATTTAAGTGGAAAGAAACATGTTTATTAAAATTCAAGTCCCACATTGGAAAGAATATTTTTTGAAATCCCACTTTGATAATCTATCATATTTTGTGTTGTTTCAAATTCTATACATACTAAAGTCCCACATTGTTTAGAAAACATATGTGACTTTGCTTCCATCACTATATAATGAGTTTCAAGCTATTGTGAAAAGCATACCAAAGTTGGATACTTTAAGAGTTGCTATAGATTATAGACCAAAATATATGGCTTATAATCTAGAAGAGGATCCTGCAAATCTTAAAGAAGCTATGTACTCATTGGATGCAGATCTATGGCAATAAGCTATAAACGATGAAATGGATTCTCTAGAGTCTAACTGAACCTGACATTTAGTATACTTGCCTCTTGGTTTGCAAACCAATAGGTTGTAAATGGATTTTGGAAAAGAAACTAAAACCCGATGGGTCTGTTGATAAATACAAGGCACACCTTGTAGCCAACGGTTTTAGACAAAGAGAAAAATATATATTTATTCGACATTTTTTCCACCGTTCACTAGAATAACATCCATTTGAATATTTATATCACTAGCAACTATTCTTAACCTGGTGATACACCAAATGGATGATGTTTAAAACAACTTTTTTAAATGGTGATTCGGAAGAAGAAATCTATTATGGAACAACCTAAAGGTTTTGTAATTCAAGGACAAGAATACAAGGTATGTATGTTACATAAATCCTTGTATGGTCTTAAATAAGCTCCAAAGAAATGGCATGAAAAGTTTGATAACTTTATTATATTGAATGAGTTTTAAAGTGAATGAAAGTGACAAATGTATTTACTACAAATTTGAAAATGGCATTTGCACTATCATATGTCTCTATGTAGACGAGATACTCATATTTGATTCAAACATTCATGCTTTAAATTTTTGGAATCATTGTTGTGTAACAAATTTGATAAGAAAGACCTCGGAGAAGCAAATGTAATCCTTGGAATCAAGATTACTAGGTCAGAAAAGGAAATTTCTTTGGGATCAATTTCACTATGTTGAAAATATCCTACAAAATATAATTACTTTGACTATAAACCTGCTTGCACACCATATGATCTAAGTGTGAAACTTTTCAATTACACTGGGAAGGTGTTAGACAAACTGAATACGCGAGCATCATTGGCAGTCTCATGTATGCCACTGATTGTACTAGACCCGACATTGCCTGTGTCGTGGGATTATTGTGCAGGTTTACTAGTAGACCCTAGTATGGAGCATTGGCACGCTATGGAAAGAGTCATGAGATACCTGAAAAAGACCATGAGTCTCGGATTACATTATCGAAGATTTCCTACTATCTTGAAGGATACAATGATGCTGATTGGAACATCTTATCAGATGACTCCAAAGCAATCGATGACTATATTTTAATATAGTGAGTGGTATTGTATCTTGGAAATCGAAGAACAAACGATATTGGCTCAGTCCACTATGGAGTTTGAAATGATAGCACTAGTTGCTACTAGTGAAGAAGCGAGTTGGTTGAGATGCTTGCTAGTTGAGTTTCCTATATGGGAAAACTTATGACAGATGTGTTGATCCACTGCGATAGTACTGCGGCTATTGCGAAGATTGAGAATCGTTATTACAACAATAAGAGACGACAAATTCGTCGTAAGCACAACACTGTTAGAAAGTTATTTTCTAAATGAGTTGTTAAAGTGGATCATGTATGCACTGATGAGAATTTAGCAAATCCTTTGACGAAAGGATTAGCTATATAGAGAAAGTCATAAATACATCCTAAAGGATGAGACTAATGCCTATAGAGTCACTCATGATGGTAACCCGACCTAAAAGACTGGAGATCCCAAGAATTAGGTTCTATGGGTAATAACAAGTCGTTAAGTGATATGAGATGAACATGTTATTATAAATTAGAGAAACATGATTCCTGAAGCGATGATAGGATGAGGTAATAGGAACTCTTAATGAGATCTATACTCTATGTGGAGGGAGTACCTAGCTATAGGAGTACTCTTGATAGACTCACCTATGTGAATATGGAAGTGGGGCCGCTTCCTATGGAATTTCGAGGCAGAATTCCTAGAGCATTCACTATACTGGGATACACGTGCAGGGCCATTAATGCACGGGCTTTTAAGAATACACCTATGAAAAAGTTGTGTGTGGGTTTGATGTCAGAGATAGAGTTCAAGACTACGAGTCACTCTTGTTGAATCTGAATCTTACTTACTATGCAAAGGTTCAAGTCGAGAGACACCTTTGTTTATGCACGATCTTATAGAAGCATTTGATGCTATTTTAAGAAACTTTTTTTTTAAAATTCAAGTGGTGGATTGTTGGAACATAAGTGTGTTATAGTGTGAATTTAAAAATGTGTTGAAGTCCCACATTGGAAAGAAATATTTTGTGTAAATTTAAGTGGAAAGAAACATGTTTTTTAAAATTCAAGTCCCACATTGGAAAGAATATTTTTTGAAATCCCACTTTGATAATCTATCATATTTTGTGTTGTTTCAATTCTATACATACTAAAGTCCCACATTGTTTAGAAAACATATGTGACTTTGCTTCCATCACTATATAATGAGTTTCAAGCTATTGTGAAAAGCACACCAAAGTTGGATGTTTTTCCCAACTTTCTCTTTTCTCTCTCTTATATTCTGCTCGCCTAATTTTTGAGCCACTTCTCCCCTTTCTTTCTGTCCCTTCGGTTTTAGATCGGTTATTATACCGCAGTCCCTTCGGTTTTAGAGCGGTTATTATGCCGCAATCACTTCGGTTTTAAAGCGGTTATTATGCCGCAGACCCTTCAGTTTTAAAGCGGTTATTATGCCGCAGTCCCTTCGGTTTTAAAGCGGTTATTATGCCGCAGTCCCCGTAATTTCTTTCGGTTTTTTGAGCGGTTGCTATGCCGTAATTACTTTGTTTTTAGAGCGGTTATTATGCCGTAGTCCATTCGTTTTTTGTCTTTTTGAGCGGTTATTATACCGTAGTTATGAATGGTCGTAGTACCATACTGAGAGTGACTTTAACTGTCATATTGAGAGTGGCTTTAACTGCCATATTGAGGGTGTAATTCTAGAACAGTTTTCTACGGTGCAGTGGAACTCCGATACAGTGGGGCTGTTTTATCCTGGGGACTTCGTGGTTTGATAGTCTGCCTTGCACAATTTGGGCAGTGCCGCGAAACGTCTTAAAGAGAGCGACCTAGTCCGCGACTCAACCCAGTAATATCTTCGGTGGCATAAATTGTGAATTTTAAATAGTTTTCAAAACTCAAAATCCAACAGATCTCCTCAGTTGACATGCACAATTCTCGAATTGACTCTTCAGACAAAGAGACAGGCCGGTCATAATCCTTTGAAACCATAATCGGTATCGTCACTACCACAATTCTGCTTCTCGTTGTTCTTTGCCTTGTCCCCTAACACGAACCACCGGCCCTCCCTCGAGAACCCTTTGAGGCTTTCGTCACAAATCTTGGAAACTTTTTCTGTCAATTGAATCTGGCTTGTTGATGTTGTATGTATGTTCTTGATAGAGTCTTCCATCTTAGTAGTGGATTCGGTTTCTCCTTGAATTCCAAGAGCAATTCTTTTATTTCACAAGGCACGAGGCTGGTCAGAAACTGTTTTGGCACTGTTCTTGATTTATTTTTTGATACCTGAATTAATTCTTTAATTCCACTCTTCATTTCTTCAATTCCCTCATTCAGTAGCTCCACGTCTGTCTTCAATTCTTGCATCAGTTTGTGATGCTTGCAAAACCCAGTTCTCCTTCTTCTCCGCCTCGAAGTGATCAACAACGGGCGGTTCCAATGGCGGTGGTGGCTCGACTAACGCCAACGATGTGGTGTGCCTACAGCTCTCCACAAGCTGATCGATGGCCGACGGTTCTGGCAGAGGTGTTTGGATTTCATTTGTAGTTGCACATGATTCTTGATTTGAGGGTTTCGACAAAGTCAGAATGTTTTTGAGACCAAAAACAGGTTTGGTCATCTTCGTGTTTACCCTTCTCTTCTTGTTTTACCATTTCACCAAGAATTGTTTGTGGGTTTTGTCTTCTACCATACAGCCACTGCTTCGCCTTCCAAACCTACGGATCAAACCTATAGAGAAAGATTCCCAAGTTGGATTTAGGTTTTTCTTGATCCCAAGAACGATTGCGCTATCGAATCCATGGATTTCATGCTCCACAAAGAACTTTCGCAACCCACCCAACACTATCAGTCCTGAAAAGTTGGGCAGCTCAAACTTCTTGGTCCACAAATCCTCTATTTCCAAAAACGTGGTACTTCCTCAAGATCCGGCAAAGAAAATAATATGAGAGAATCTCTTCAAAGAAAATGATACTCAAGACAAAGAAATAATAGGAGTGAATCTCTCAAAAAAAATACAATGGTTTACAACACTCTATTTATCGACCTCCAATGGTATTTTCTAACTACCAGAACCCAGTAAAACACCAAGAAGTTGGGGGTACTTCACCAACTCCCTTTGATATAAGTTTCTATACGAACTTCAATTTTATATCTCATACTCCAAACTCTATTTTTAACTTACCGGTGTGGAGACTTATCTAAGAGAACGGTGTCCAACCAATCACGCCAAGCAGCCTGCACTAAGCAAGTCGTAGTCCCACTTTTTTTTTCTCCGGAAGAGTCCGCATGGAACGTAATAACCATAGGACTTCTAATTCATAACACAGGAAACGGGCTCTTCTTGGAATTTTGAGTGGAACAATTTGTATCAAGAGAATTCAGCTTGTGCCTAATTGTTGTGATCATTAATAAAGCTTTGCTTCTATAAAAAAAACTAAATCATCCGTGAATGTTGCAATGATATGTCGTGCAAGGGATAAAAGAAAGTTAAAAATACAAAATAAATAATAATTATCACCATTAAAAAATTATAAAAAGTAAAACAAATAAACAAAATATAATAGATTTCTTTGTTTTTCTCTCCGTTGTCATTATTTTTAATAAATTTTTTCTATCAAATTTTAATCAACTTTTTTCGTTTTCTTTTTCAGTGCCCAAATACTAAAAAAAAATAGAAAAGTTTGTTTTTAATGTGTGAAGTTATGAATATTACGCAATGCTCACGGGTACACGCAATCTCCCAATCACTGCTTTGGTACAATCAACATACTATAGATTGAGAGTTTTATATGCAGAAAGGGGGACAACAACATCAGGCATAATTAGCTTCTGGTCGAGTATACACAGACGATTGCATAGACAATATTAAATGTGAAGTTGGTAAATCTAATACTCACCAAGTCATGCAGTTCGACCGAAATCATTATTCTTTCATGGTGCATGAAACAATAAACCCAAGAAAGGTGCGACCCAATTGGTCATTTTAAAGTCAACCTTCAAAGAAAATGGTGCGATTGTGGAAAATTTCAGGCTATACATGTTCCTTGTTCACATGTCATAGTTGCATGTTCTTATGCTCGTCAAAACTATTTAGTGCTTCTACCTGACGTGTACAAGGTTGTTAATGTATTTAACATCTACAAAGAAGAGTTTCCACTTATACCTAATGAAGGATATTGGTCCACATATGAAGGTGAAACATGTATCACAATCCTCAAATGCGGAGAATTAAAAAAGGTCGTCCAAATAGTACCCGTATTAGAACTGAAATGGACGTTAAAGAAAAAGTACCAACAAAATGTGGATTATGTTGATTAACTGGCCATACTCGAAAACATTGTCCAAATATTACAGTCAGCTCTAGTCAATTATTGTAATTTAAAATTTCTATTTATGTATTTTTATGAATTATATTAATTATAGTTATATATATATATATATATTATTTTTGTTATTTCAATAAAAATTAAAAAAAAATTGAAATAAATGTATTTTTTTTTTAAACCTTTGAGAAATCGGCATTTCGAACTTTGGCTTCCTAAAATTTTATCGTAATTTAAAATTTCTATTTATCTATTCTTATGAATTTTTTAATTATATATATTACTTTTTGTTATTTCAATAAAAATTGATTTTTTTTTTAAAAAAAAAACCTTTGGGAAATCGGCATTTCGAACTTGGACTTCCTAAAATTTATCGTAATTTAAAAATTTCTATTTATCTATTTTTTATGAATCATGTTAATTATATATATATATATATATTATATATATATATTATATATATATATATATTACTTTTGTTATTTCAATAAAAATTGAAATAATTTTTTTTAAAAAAATAAACCTTTGAGAAATCGGCATTTCGAACTTGAATTTCTTAAAAATTTATCGTAATTTAAAAATTTTATTTATATATTTTTATAAATTATATTAATTATATATATATATTACTTTGTTATTTCATATAAAATTGAATTAATTTTTTTTTTTAAAAAAAACCTTTGAGAAATGCCCATTTAGAACTTGGATTTACTAAAAAAAATTCGTAATTTAAAATTTATATTTATTTATTTTTATGTATTTTTATATAAATTATATTAATTAATTATATATATAATTCCATTAAAAATTAAATAAAAAAAATTGAATTTTTTTTTAAATCATGTGGTAAGTCGCCACTTGGACTTCCTTAAGGAAGTCGCCATTCCAAATAGCGACTTATAACTAAAAGTAAAAAAAAGTATTTTGGTATATTTTTTCAAAAGGGAGTAATTTTTGGTGTTTTTTCTTTTCAAAATAGGGTTATTTAAATAAAAAACCATAATTTATACAATGTCATATCTTATTTAAATTTTTTTTTTTACTCTCTTGGTATTGTCGGCAATCATGCAATTATTAAAACATTGACTTTACCTTAATTTTGAAACATAAAAGTTAATTGAAATTTTAAAATAAATATAATTTATTTACAAGAGTATTTTTGCGACTTATATATAATATATATTTATTTACATTATAGCAAATAAATATAATTATTTGGTTACTCGTGATTTTTTTAAATAAATTAATTATTTATTTAGTAGTGTCAATTGATAATTTTAAATATAAAATTTTTTCATTACTTATTTAATTTTTTTAGTATTTTTTTTTGTTAATTTATAATATTTAAAATATTAATAAGTTAACTTAAAAAAACTAATATGTAATTGTTCACAATGATAATTTTGCTATTTAAATATAATTTATATTATATCATGTCATGATGAGATGTGTACCAAATACATGACAAAATAAAACGTTATCTTGTCGGTTATCATGTGTGTATCAAATAAATGATATGATAATGTTTATCATATCATTTTTCTATATTATCATTATTCAGCTTTATATTTTATCACATCTCTATCTTATCATGCGCATCAAATACACATTTAAGATATTGTGATCTACATTGATTCGATAACACTCTGTTAAAATAAATATTTTTCAAGATTAGTCGTTGGATACTACTATCATATAGATCAATAAATTTGACATTAATATATAATTATTTATTATGTCATCATGATGTATCAAAATTAACTTATATACAATTACACTATTAACTTTGATTTTAGCGCATCATGATGACGTCGGAAATGATAAAAGTTTGTAATCCAACGACGAATTTTGAAAATATTTATCTGACATGATGTTATTGAATGAGTGTAATTCTTTGGATGTTATTTGATGTCTTCCTAAATATATATATATATATATATATATATATATATATATATACATATATATATATATATATATATATATATATATATATATATATATATATATATATATATATATTCATACCAAATATTGTCTCTTGTAGAATGAGAAACACAAAAAATAGGAGTTTGAATTTGTGATTTATTTTAAAAGTGTTTTAAAAAGATTAAAACAAAATGATGAAAACAGAAATGTTAAAACAAAAACACATAACAATACAATCAATATATTCTGGTTCATCACCAATACGGTAACTACGTTCAATCCCTTCAAACTAAAGGATTTAACCCACTAATTCACCAACTAAATCACATTTCCACGTAACACTCACTAGTCAATCTGACTGTGTTGAAGTATTCTCAATTTTCTAGCTTAGTACAGTTAAGCTGTTGAGGGATGCAACAATTATTAGGCTAGGTTATAGAAGAATAAGTTTAAGGGTTTTTTGAATACTCACACAAAAAGGTGTTTACAATGTTGTACTCTCAAAAGTATTTCACAACACTTAGACAAAACAAATAATTAAGAGCAAGAGCGCAAAGACAGTTGTATCATGCTTATTGTAGCGTGTTGTTGTATTTTATTCAATGAGAGTTGCACGTCCTTGTACAAAGACCTTTAGGGTTTCTAGTTTGTGTCTTGATTGCAAGAAATCAACATGTCTCATGAAGGTTCATATCAAATATTTCGAGAGTGATTTCCTATTAAACCTTGTCTAAAATTATCCTTGTAATTAATTTTGTATATCTTGATTCAGAGACAAAAAATATCAGAGGATATCATGATTTGTCTCATAGATCATTCAGATAGATAACAGATTCAACGCGTTGAGTAAATTATGCACAAATTTGTCTTCTTTAGGACATTGCCTTTTCAAAGCATTGACTTTTTAGAGTGATGACTTTTCATCATAACATTGACTATTAAAATATTGACTTTTCATCAAAACATTGACTATTAAATAGAGTTAGATGGTTAAATGCTAGATGCAGTTATTAGAGGCAACTAATCACTTGCTTGTCACACTTATCAGAGTCAGACGATCACTTACTTTTTCAAAGGCAGAGTGATCAGATGCTTGTTGTAGTTGTCAGAGGCAAACTAATCAGAGGACTGTTGCAATAACAGAATCACCAGATACGCATTTCAAAGTGTGTTTATCAGACTCAAAATACAAATTTCAAAGTGAAGTCTTGATATTCCTTTTTAACTTATATCAAACTTCAGAGGATGCAATGTAAACTCATATAGAATAATTTAATCTACACACTAAACAAAATATTATTGCTTTAAATTATTTTCACATTATCATCAAAATAAGTAAGAAACATAGTTCTTTAGACCAACTTGGTCCTAACACCTTTGTCTTGGTCCTAACACCTTTGTCTTTATATATAAGGTCATCTTGAGAAAATCAAGAGAATTAAGAAAGTGGGTAGTTGTATTAATTTTATTAAGAATTGATATTTGTTTTACAAGTTTACCCTTGAAGAGAGAGAGAGAATTCATTATTTTATATTATAGTTTATTTTATTCATTTATATTATCATATTTATTGTTGATTTTAGAAAAAAATGTAAGTTAATTATGAAATGTTAATAAAAAATAATTAATGTATTTAAATATTCTAATAGAGTTTTAAAAAAAAGGACACGGAAATTCTGGAGAAGGTCCTATATTTATAGACCAATGTAGTAACATACTTTTTTTCTACAAATGCCCACAAATGAAATTATTATTATTTCTTTACAAATAGACACGAATTATTAATTTTTCAATACACCTGTTACTCTCTTTTATACTTACTTCCCTTGTATTTTTCAAACACATGCCAAAAAGAAGGGATTAAAATGGGCCAATTCAAAAACGGCCCATTACGGGCTTTACCATCAACACTGTAAAGCGTTTTAAAATAAACCCCGAAACCCTAGAATCAAATTTCATTGCCATTTTGCAGCACCGCAGGAAAACCCTACTCCTCTTCGATCTCGTTCCTTCAAGGTAACCAGCTTCGCCGTGTACTTTTCTATGTCAGATATTCATGCCACATTCTGATAATATATCAAGTAAATTCAACATTTTTTATATTATTTATTCTTTTTTTTTTCCTCTTTTGATTGTTTGATTTTATAGTGTGAAAATGTCGGTGGGAGAGGTTGCTTGCAGCTACTCGCTTATGATCCTTCATGATGAACAAATCCCTGTCACTGTATCCTTTTCGGAGCTTCTATTTATAATTAATTAAATATTAAAATAATTGAATTTTGAGTTTTTAATAACTTAATTACTTGAATTTTCATTTTCTCTTGCTAGCATAGATTTTTCAACGAATTTAGTAGGGGCGAGGAGTTGGGTATTGAAAAAAGGAGACTTTTTTTCTTTGAAGAAGAAAGTGGCCATCATATATTAAACCCAAAATAGTTCCTACATAGTGTATTAAACGATATAAATTCAGAAAATAAATTCCTTGAAATTGTTAATTGTCATCTAGATTCAATACTTGAAATTAATATAGTCCTTAAAAATTAGTTATAAATGACAAATTATTTCTGATGAGCGTTGGTTAAAATTCTAATCTAAGGGTGATGTTTTTGACTAAAATGAATGATGATTTACAATTTTAGTGATTTTTTTTTTCAATTGTTTTGTTTCAGAACTAAATTAACTGTGTTCCATTGTTAAGGGGCCAAAATTGTAAAAGCATTTTCTAAATGGGAAATTAGGTTTGGAATATAGTTTTGGTGAATGGGTAAAGTGTGGTAATTAAATGTATGGAAAATTGAAGATAACATGTTTCTATAGATTGTTTTCTTCTTAAGTCATTGTCGATAGGGTGACAAAATTTCCACTTTGTTGAAAGCTGCAAAGGTTGATGTTGAATCTTATTGGCCAAGCTTGTTTGCTAAACTTGCCGAGAAGAAAAACCTTGAGGATTTGATATTGAATGCCACAGGAGGTGGGGCTCCGGTTTCTGTTTCAGCCCCAGTTGCTGCTGCTGCCGCAACTGCAGTTGCTGCACCTGCAGAAGAGAAGAAGGTAGATATTTGGTGAAATAATTGTTGATGTTGTTACATTTGTCTTTTGGATGTTTGTTATCTAATTGGCATTTTTGGCTGTATTTACAGGAAGAACCCAAGGAAGAGAGTGACGACGACATGGGATTCAGCTTGTTTGATTAGGAGAACTTTTAGTGTGATCTAGTCTGATTTTTGTACTGGTCATGGATAGTTACTCAGTTACTTGGTGGATTTTCTTTTTGTCTGTCTAAATTTTGTTTTGATTCCATTATTAGGTCAAGATTTTGTTTTGCTTTCTAACTTTAGAATCTGAGTTTGTGCTTTTAACTTGAAAATTTGAGTTGGCATTAAATTTTTCTCTGAATCAAGAATGAAAAGTTCACTCTCCTTTGTGCATTTGTGCTTCCTGCACTGGGTTGTGCAGATCTGTTAATATCTACAGGTCTTAATTTCTACCATACTGAAATCCATTTATCAAACTTTAGTTGAATAAGTAGTTAACTGTATCATTTCTTATAAATTATAAATTCAGTTATACAATCGAACCAATGGCCATTGCATTACAAATGTGATGCTCTAACCTCTGGCTCCTAGCTAAGTGGGGGCTCACATAACACAAATTGTGCAACACAAATCGTGCATGTTTTGGAATTCCTTCACAATCTACTGGAATCTTATTATTAATTGTTTATAATTAGCTCTTCATAACATAATGTGGCTCAATTTTATAATGCTCCTCCTAGTTGTTGTTTTACTAGTCCTCTAATTTATTTTGAAGGTTAAAATTCTTGTTCTTGTTTAGTGCATGTTTTGTATCAGCAGTAAATTGTGAACTACCACGATTTTGATTATACTGAAAGTGATTTTGCTAAATTCACTAACAATACAAAAAGATAACTTTTTCTGTTTTAAAGCATGTTTAATTTTTCTTTTTCTTTTTTCTTTCAACTACACTTGATCATTTCTCTTATACATTGAAAATCACAAAGTCTTGATTCTTTACGTTCCAGTCCAAACAAATTTTTTAGATCGGCAAAATCCTTAACAAGGAAAATGTCAATTTTTCTGTTTCCACGTTTAAATTCCATGCATTTCCTTTTATCCTGACCAAATCAAACCAAATTTTTCTGAATTTTTATCCTTTTGCCTAGAATATAAAGTAAGGAAATGTTAACATGTATCTTTAGAACAGTTGTTAGTGTACTAAAGAAAGAAACTTTGTATTGGAAATCGTGTTATCTATTTCTCAATTTAAAAAATTATTATTTTTGACATAATTAGTATACCATTTATGGAATCTTTAATTGTGCTCTTAGGGAAGTTAACAGGACCCAATAAAGAAGGATTATCCAGCTTATTCACCGTTGAGGAAAGTTCTAATGCAGAAGAAAAATTAAGCTATCCAAGGTAGGTGGATAGATACACAGGTTTTAACTCGTTGTTCTAAGAAATATTATGCTAATCTTGAAAACATGCATTTATAAATAATCTACTGCAGTGTAGAGGGTAATCATTCCATCACTAAGGTGAAGTTCCTAGAAACTTCCAGAGATTGAGACTAGCAGAAGCTTCACTCACATCTTTGTCCTCAATCTCATCATGGAGCTGCCACATTTTCCTTTGCCTGTGGAGCAATTTCTTCTCCATCAAATCCAGGTTCACTTCCAGGAACTGCCAAGCTTAACAGCACTTCCTCCCACTTTTTAGCAGGTCCCTAATTCCAATTCCAAAACAAAATTCAGTCACTGAATGAGCTTAAAATAACTTTTCTGTAAATGAAGAACAATAAATTTACTTTGTCGAAATACTCCTATAAAGACTAGTGGCAGAAAAACAAAACTACAAAGGTTCTGATCTAACTACCTTCCATGAAAGATCTTGAGCCATGCAATTCTTGATCATTTCTGCAAAAGCTATTGTTCCATAGACAGCAAGGCAAAAAGTGTCCGAGAGCTGGCAAAAAGTGTCCGAGCCAGCCCGGGCACACCCTAGTCATGACCTGCGAGGTCCTCCCCCATATATGTCTGAAGTGTTTTTTCCAGTTTTGTAGAAAGAGAGCCCTTTTTTGGCTATAGGAGGAAAACCACTTTTGAGATATCTAGACTTCGAATTTTTTGATGAAATTTTGCACGAATGTTCATCAACCCAATAATAATATCCTCAAAAAAATTTGGAATTTTTTGACAAACGGTGAATTTTTTAAAAAATATATAAGGGACACATTTTCTAGTTGAGGTACCTAGACTTGGAATTTTTTCTTGAAATTTTACAGGGACGTTTTCAATAATTAAATAACACTTCCCACAAAAAATTGGAATTTTCTGGAAATGGATTATTTAATTATAATTTTTTAAAGTGCAGAAAATAATAAAATATTATTAAAAAATATTTAAAAAATTAAAAATATAATTTTGATTAAAATTTATCATGGGACTTGCATCATAAAACACATAACATGGACATCAAAAATTTCATTGAAAACAAAATTTGGATTGCGTTACTAAGTGACTCGTGACTAGGGGCTCGTGAGTCGCGACTCGTGACTGGTGACTGGTGACTGGGGACTGGGGGCTCGTGAGTCGCGACTCGTGACTGGTGACTGGTGACTGGGGGCTGGTGACTGGGGGCTCGTGAGTCGCGACTCGTGACTGGGGACTGGGGGCTCGTGAATCGCGACTCGTGACTGGTGACTGGAGGCTCGTGAATCGCGACTCGTGACTGGGGGCTCGTGAATCGCGACTCGTGACTGGTGACTGGGGGCTCGTGAGTCGCGACTCGTGACTGGTGACTGGTGACTGGGGGCTCATGAGTCGCGACTGGTGACTGGTGACTGGGGGCTCGTGAGTCGTGACTGGTGACTGGTGACTGGTGACTGGGGGCTCGTGAGTCGCGACTCGTGACTGGTGACTGGGGGCTCGTGAGTCGCGACTCGTGACTGGTGACTGGGGGCTCGTGAGTCGCAACACGTGACTGGTGACTGTTGACTGGTGACTGGGGGCTCGTGAGTCGCGACTCGTGACTGGTGACCGGTTGAAAAAATTTGGATTCCGTTGCTACGACAATCAACTACCAAGCCAACACACGCGCGCGCGCCACGTCCACGTCTTAGTCGTAGTCGTAGTCGTCGCGCGTGTGTTGTTTTACCCACATCCGGTTGAAAAATTTGGATTCTGTTGCTCCTCCCCACATCTAGCAAGCCAACACACGCGCGCGCGCCACGTCCACGTCTTAGTCGTAGTCGTAGTCGTAGTCGTCGCGCGCGTGTTGTTTTACCCACATCCGATTGAAAAATTTGGATTCCGTTGCTACGCCCCACATCTAGCAAGCCAACATGCGCTCGGTCCCCGTCCACGCCTACTTCGTAGTCGTGGTCGAGGTGCTCGCGCGTGTGGTGGTTTTGCACATTCGAGCCAAATTTTTTATTTTGCTACACCGTCCGTCAATTCACAAACTATCATTTGCCTTATCATGCCCACATCCTTTCAAATTTTTTTTTGTCCTGGCGCAGGCCTAAATCTGGCCCACGTCAGGAGCACACATACCCTCCCCTATATATGTCTGAAGTGTTTTTTTCCAGTTTTGCAGAAAAAGAGCCCTTTTTTAGCTATAGGAGGAAAACCACTTTTGAGGGACCTAGACTTCGAATTTTTTCATGAAATTTTGCACGAATGTTCATCAACAGAATACTAATTTTCATAAAAAAATTGGAATTTTTTGACAAACGGTGATTTTTTAAAAAATTATATAAGGGGCACATTTTCGAGTTGAGGTACCTAGACTTGAAATTTTTTCTTGAAATTTTACAGGGACGTTGTCAATAATTAAATAACACTTCCCACAAAAAATTGGAATTTTCTGGAAATGGATGATTTAATTATAATTTTTTAAAGTGCAGAATGTATTAAAAATATTATTAAAAAATATTTAAAAAATTAAAAATATAATTTTGATTAAAATTTATCATGGGACTTGCATCATAAAACACATAACATGGACATCAAAAATTTCATTGAAAACAAAATTTGGATTGCGTTACTAAGTGACTCGTGACTAGGGGCTCGTGAGTCGTGACTCGTGACTGGTGACTGGTGACTGGGGGCTCGTGAGTCGCGACTCGTGACTGGTGACTAGGGACTGGTGACTGGGGGCTCGTGAGTCGCGACTCGTGACTGGTGACTGGGGGCTCGTGAGTCGTGACTGGTGACTGGTGACTGGTGACTGGGGGCTCGTGAGTCGCGACTGGTGACTGGTGACTGGGGACTGGGGGCTCGTGAGTCGCGACTTATGATTTATATGCTCCAGCTTCAGGGGGAGTGTTGAAAATATATTTATGATTTTTATATTTATTACATAACATGTAAATAGGGATAATATCTCCCATATTTATTTTTTTATTTATTGCCTTGAGCCTATATAAAAATGATTCTGTTGTGCAGTCCAAATACGTTTCACTATATGTCTCTCGTTTTCTCTTATTCAACACAAACTTTCATAGTGCATGTTCAAGTATGCATCAGAATACTTCAATGTACAGACTATTAAATCTGAACATACCGCACCATGTAGGGAGAAAATCTGAACACTGTCTACAGGTGAAATTCCAACCAGAAGGACATTCAGAAATGGAGCATAGCTAATCAGATGGTTTTCAGTCCCAGAGTATTTAGGAGGAACTGGAGGTGAAATCAGTTTTATGATGAAAAAGACGACATGTTCCTACAAACACAAACGATCGTTATAATTATGAAAGAAAAAAATAATAAACAAAAGAAAAAGCAGGACGGAGACAAAAATGAGCCTGATAAAGGTTTTCAGATTATGAGAAAGGCAAACGACAATGTTGATGTTGAGATCACCTGGACATTCCACCCACGTACTAGAGATGCCCCACAAAGAATGGTAGCAGCAGATATCTTTTCTTCATCTGAGCCATTGATTGCAAATTCAAAAATTTTCTCAATCTCTGCTAAGCTTCCATCAAATTCAAAAGCTTAAAATTCAGTTGCATTACCACTAATATAAAAAACAGAACATCTGATACACCTGACTTCAGGAAACAGAAAGGCGAAACTGAAGCCAGATATTAGGCGAAACAAAACTACAACCAATTAGACAGATTCCACTTTCAAACATAAACATCTCTATCAGTGCATACATAGTGTCTGTCTATTTAAAATCTATCAACCCATCTCTACTTTGGCTAAGAAACAAGTAAAGTCTCTTCTTTTCCGGATGGAACAAGTCACTTTTATCACGGATTTATAGGAGTAATAAAGCCCATAGACTAAGTACTGGTACTACCCTGCACAGGCTGTAATACAACAAGGTACTCTGCAAAACCTTTTTAATATTAGTTATGGTATATTATTATTATCTATGATACCTAATTAAAAATTCTATATAATGTATTTTACATACCACATTAACTTACCATTGTCTTAAATAGCAGCACGGAGTAATGAGTATATTTTAAAGATTAATTTTCTTTTTTTCTAAAAAATATTTAGGCAGCTTCTTCTCCGAACCCTATATTCTCAAAAGCCCTCAATTAACACGTCTGGATTGGTCAATGGAGAGCATTGGAGGGTGAGAGAAGAAGCTACCATATATTAATTGAAGAAAAGAGAAATACATAAGTAATAGGATCAGGAATTCTCCTCGCAGAAACTAAAAAAGGAAACAAGAGAACACACAAGCATCAGCCTAAAAGAGCTCTCCAATTCCTCTAAATGACCAACAAAAAATCATTTTTGAAACAAAAGAGACATGCATTGTTCATAAAACTACAAGGAAATAAGGAAAAGAATTAAACCAAAATAAGATTTACATTCTTATATTAAACATAGAAGAAATTAGCTGATGCTGAGACATATCTAGAGATCTATTTAATAATTAACATAGTAAAAAAGTGCAGATAGAAGAGTGATCTTCAGGACCTCGGGTTTGAATGAACTAGGAGAGATAAAGAACTTCTCCAAAAAATTGAACCTGGAGTACTAGTTAAATAACCTTAAACATTTACTTCATATAAGATCCAATTATAAATCCTAAAGAAAAAAGTATAATCTTGATCGTTCAGAGTAACTGAAGTAAAACAATACACAGTCCTACAATAAAAAGCCCAAAATACTCATCACAAGCCACGATACTAATGCACCAAGATCTAAGTGAGCAGAGTGAATGGCAGCAACCAAGGGGTATTGTTATTAACTAGAAATTAGGAATGTCAGAAGTTACACTGAAGATTTCTAATGCAACTTAATTGATTTAAAGCATAGAAGCTTTAGAGAATAAGCACCAGTTAAAAAGTCCAAGATAAGAACACAAGCAAGAGGTGGGAGGCTTGGGAGCTGTGCAGAAAAGGAAAGAAAAAGATGAATCGAAAAACTATGCTAGATAATATTATATAAGTTTCGTCACTGTTACTTTTCCATGTAGGAAGATCAACTATCACAAAGAGCTCATATCACATATTGGTGCAGCAGCATACCTGGAAGCAGGAGTTGCAACTAAGGCATTAACCATTGGAGGAGTTAGCGGTGAACCCTTCATCAATGATGACCAGCAAGGCAAATGATTAGGAATACTATGAGGTGGTTGATTGCAAGGTGAACTCACATAACCAGGCCAAAAATAAGCTGAGGTATCAATCAGATGTCTTGCAATACAAGCCTCAATAATCAAATGCCATAAGTTACCAGCTGCAACGAATCATAAAAGAGGTATAATTAGGAGCCCAAGACAAACATTAAAAGCCCTTAAAATACCATCAAATCTGAGAGCAAATCAACGGAAGAAAACGGAAAACTAGATCATTGACAAAAAAAATTATTAAATCGGATGGAACCTGATAGAACAGAGTAGAAATATTAATGGTGAATGGAATAGTATTTAATTAAAATGGAAATATGAAACTGATTACAATGAGAAAACCAGATCAAAATTTTCTCAGTAGAGAGAAAACTATTCCCTAACTGCCTAACCGCTAAGGTAATAATAACTGATGAATGCATAATAATTCCCCACTCCCCGTACTCCTTTCTCATTAGGGGAAAATACTAACTGCCTGTCAGGTGGCCACTACTCCTTCTCTCTCTTTTTCTTCCTTTCATACACTCTCCAAATTTTAGGCTTAGCGTGGTTCACACCCACCAACACATCACCCTAATTTGAGTTGGGCTTAGATAACATCCTATCAGAACCAGGCTAAATTGAAAACAAAAAACAATTGATGACAAAAATTATGATGGCCAAGATAATGATAGAGAGAAGGGCCAGGTCGTCTGCCCCGAAAAATTAATTAACAGTTAACATGATAAATGAAAGTATACATATACTAGGGACCATATTAACTATTTGAACTCAAGAGTTATGAAGTTTCCTTACATAACAGTTATAATTGAATGAATTTGTTTTGAATTGTTCCTAAAACCGTCCATTCATTTAAATTTAAGTCCCCCGACTTTTTAATTACACTTTTCCCATATGAACATATCAGCCACAAGAAAAAAGATACATATCAAGCGCAAATATTGACCAGGGTTCCTTCTGTAATTGACACTTAAGATTCATACGGCCAAAAAGCAAACACTTACAGCAGTTTGTCGGCAAGTCATTCACATTCATATATTCCAAGTATCCGCTATGTCCTGATACAAACATGATAGCCTTGGCAGCAGCCTGATTAGCTACCCAAATAACAGGTTGAGGTGGATTGAGTAAATCCTCATAATCACCTAATAGTTGTAAGCTTGTAACCAATTCCCCACGACACTTTCCTAAGGCTGGCTTGTCCTTCCTTTGATTCGTAGGGCTACGCTCAGCTTCTTCAATTAGTTCACCTTCCTCTTCTTCAATAACATTAGCAACTACAAGGGTTGTAATGCACAACAGCATACACAAGCAGGTATCGAGGCGAGGTACAGGACCTTCACATGGATCCCTCTCCTAAAAGACACACAAAAATAAATATGTTAAGTCTCAAAACAAGCTAATAGAGTCCAATAGCATGCAAGCTTACAATTGATTCAAATTTAGTCAAGAAGCAGTAGAACAACTACCAACGAATACAAAGAATGTAAATGACACACTGCATTTTTCTTTCATTTTTATGGCTGAAATCTGCATATGATCACATCTTACACATTTGTAAGCTCATCAAGCAGTTTCTCTCACATGAAGAGAAAAAAAAGGTCCATCGGCGCCGCGAAAATATTTTAGTTATAATCAATTCCCTGAAATCAGTTAGTATTTCTTACCCGCTGAACCAGTCGCAGTGCAGCAATCCATAAACCTAAAAATGCATTGTGCCACGCAGTAGCATTAACTGCTTGTAAAGCCTTCACCAACCCTGCAAGCAATAAGTGAAATAGGAAAAAACTAAGATAGAGTTAAGTGGTATTAGTATTAGAGCAAGAAGTAGTTAGAGTTGCATATGAAGGCAGAGAGAGCAACCAGTAAGAAGTTCAACAGCACTGGCAGCCATGACATGATCACCATCCATTGCATCCTCCAGTATTAGATCAATGGGAAGCCAAAGTGAACTATCATTGTGAGATTGAACAGCACTCGCACTTGCAGCCAACACTGAACTCAGCTTCATCTTTTTCGATTTGAAATTCAAAGGGAAAAACGATTTTGGAGATACATTTTTCAAGCTCCTCAAAATCAACGACTTGGCCGCAAGCCGCTCTAGTTCGTTAACAAAAGCTCCCCAATGCGTTGGCCTACAAATAAATAATTAATTGAAATTGAAATTGAGAGAAACAAAATAAAAAAGGAAAGAGCGTTACATGTTTCGTTGAACCAAGGAGAGAATCCTTGAAGTAACTTTGTTATGAAGAAAGCGCGCAATGAATTGAATGGCGGTTGCGGTATTTTTGGCGTGCAAAGTGTGTTTATTACTATTATTATTATTGACATGGACATTATGTGGTGATTATCCAATTCCAATTCCATGGTGAGATCGAGATCAGGATCGACGAATAATAAGGAGTTGTGTTGGAGTAAGCCTTCGTCTTGTAAGGATGCTTCGAGTAACTGCCACACTAGAGTGAAAAGAAAGTGAACGAGAACAACGCCAGGGTGAGGGTGATCATCATCATCATCATAATAATAATCATAGAGTTGAGAAAGGCGAAGAACGTTGTGAATGGAATTCATAAGAGAGGGATAATTGGGAGAATTGATGTGAGAAGAAAGAGAGAAAACGTGTTTGTTGAGGAGGTGAAGGTAGAGAGAGTAAGCGGATGGGTGGAGAAGAGGGTGTCTGTTGGGAACTACTTTGGTGGAGAGGAGAGCCAGGACGAGCAAAGGAGGAACCATTCTCACTTCCATCGCTTTCTCAAGGTATTTCCACGTCCCCGCCACGTGATTCTCCCAACAGATGTGAGACACAAGACGGTGTGCCAGTTCCACCGACGGTAACGACACACCCGCCGTTTTCAGCCATGAGCTCACCTCAATCGACCATACAACAGCCTCCGTCTTCTTCTCCTGCGCCCACTTTGTTATCTCTATTACCCTCTCCCACACCACCGTCATACTCATATTCTTCTCCACTCTCTTTCTTTCTTTAACTTGTCTTTTGCTTTCTTCTCTCTCTTCTCTTTCTATTTTTTGACCTGTCTAATTGACTATTGACCTTATATTATGTACTAGCCTGTGTGCAGGTATTGCAAATTTGCAACCGGGCAGGCCATGTGGTGATGGAGAAAATTCTCACCGGCTGTGGGAAAGTTAAACGATTAGATCAAATTTTCAGACACCTATTATGTATTAATACTTCATTTTCTCATCACCCCTTTTTATAATCTTGTCAGAATTTAATTCATTCTCATATATATATAGAGAGAGATTAAAATATTTTTTTTAAAGTTAATATATTAAACTTAAAATTATAAAACAAAACATTCATAATATTTTCTATATAAATTACAAATTAATGCAACCTAAGAAAAATAAAATAAATTTTTTTTAAAACTGTTGAGTTGAGCAAGTAATCATATTCACTCATAATTATTGTTGCACTAAATAAACTAACCATTTGAGTATTGAATTACAATTTTATTTTTGACAATATTTTCTATAATTGCGCACATGACACTAGAAGTGTCAAAATAAAATAAATAAATTTAATCATTAAATTATTTCAAAAAAAAATTAACAATCAAGGAATAATATTTTACATATAACATTTAGGTTTAATTTTAGTTTTTGTCACCATTTTACTTTAGTCCAATTTTAATCTCCAATTAGAATTTTGTTATCAAGATTAATGATTTGTTTAATGATACCTCAAATAAAATAAAACGTGAACATTCTAAGTAGATTATTTATATATTTTAATTATTCTAATTAATTATAGGTATAATTATATTAGGCTTAATTACAGTTTTGTCCCCCTATTTTAGCTGAATCGCGAAAGTAGTTCCTCCATTTTGTTTCTCCCCAGTTTTGGTCCCCCAAACAGAATTTTAGTCCAAAACTTGATGAAATTTTATTTTTTAAAGCCGTACTACACCATTTATGGTCATATATTTCAGGTACAAATTGTTGCAAATGAGATCTTGAGGCATTGTGTGACTTAAATAAATGCAAAAAAAATGAAATTCCATTAAGTTTTTGGACCAAAATTCTGCTTGGGGACCAAAACTGGGGAGAAACAAAATAGGGGAACTATTTTCGCGATTCAGTTAAAATAGGGGACCAAAACTGCAATTAAGCCTTATTTTTACGGTCTCTTAAGTTAATTTATGTTCACTCATTTATCTTTTTTTATATTTATTTTTAAGTAATAATTTGATCATTTATCCCTTTTCTTTAGAGGAACTTTGAAAATTCATCAAAGTCTTCAAACAAAACCCATAAAATTCAATATCATTTTCAAAAAAATTCATATATTCATCAAATTCATAACTCAAATATTCAAATAAACTCATATTTCATATCCAAATTCATCAAATAAAGAACAAAAACATATGTTTATTTGAATATTTGAGTTGTGAATCTGATGAAATGTGCATTAATATCAAATATGATAATTAATTTTATGAGTTTTGTTTGAAAAATTTTGATAATAAAAAAAATAACATTATTGATATTTTAAGATATAAAAAATCAAATTGTTACTTAAAATTAAATAAATATCAAATTAAAAAGAAAATAAAAATAAACGATGAGAATATTATATGAAAAATAAATTAAGGGATCATGACCTTATTTATAATACATTACAATATTTTAAAAAAACATTTAGTCTTAAAATACACATTATAAAAAATAAGATTTGAATAGAAAAAATCTCTGGTTAGAAACACACAAACCCTAAACTTTGATATGGTCACATCGCTGCTAAGAACCCTAAAAAGAAGCAAATCCAATTTCTCCTTATCCTTACCAACGTTTCTAAATTTTTGTGATGATTTTAATGTGTGTGATCATCAAGCAAATCTCTACGACACGACGAAGGTTAACTTATTGGATTTATTTTCTTCTTTCTTTTTTAAGTGTATTCACTATCAGTTTGTTCATCATTTAACACTATCAGTGAGTGATGATTTTGCAGCGACTTCCAATGGCTTTATTATTGAGTTCAATTATGCTCACTTCTATCAATCACGATTTCATTCGTCTCCTTTTCATGGTTTAGCAATTGAATCCATTGATTATATTTTTTATTTTTTTGTTGCAATATGATAAGTCTAATGTTCCTTCACTTCTATTTGGATTATTCGTTTTTTTATTGAATATATATATATATATATATTATCTAATATATATATAGTATATATATATATATATATATCTAGCTTAGTATAATGTGATTGTAAATCCATTTATTTTATGAGAAGATCCCCAATTTTTTTTTTTTTGCTCTTTGATTGGATATTGATTGATTTGTTTTAGATTTTTGTATCTCACTTCTGATCAATTACAATTTCATCGCGTCTCCTTTCATGGTTAGCATTGAATCCATTGATTTTTTTTTTTTTTTTGCATTACGATAACGTCTAATGTTTCCCTTCACTTTCCTATATGGATTATTCATTGTTTCATTAATATATTTGTTATATCTAGCTTTAGTATAATTTGATTGTAAACCTATTTTTATTTTATGAGAAGATCCCAATTTTTTTGTTGCTCTTTGATAGGATTTATTGATTGTTTGTTTGTAGATTTTTTTAATGAAAAAATATATTTTTTAAATTAAAAATCATTTTTATTATCTTTTTAAACATCATTTGTTAAAAAAATAAAATTAAATAATAATGGTTTATCACAAACAGCGAAAGAGAGAGAAAAATGTCACATAGTTTATTATTCTTTTTGAAAAATTTAAAATGTCTTCCATCAATTTTTAATAGATTCTTCTCTTTCTATCAACTCTATACCGGTTTTTTTTCCTCATTTTCCATTTCTATATAAAGTAAGTTTTTTTCTTCTTTCGATTCTCTACATCATTTTTATTTTTATTTTGTTGTATCTATTTCTTTATTTTAATCATTTATCTTTTCTTATTCATATGTTGATGCAAATTTTTCGTGCATTTTGTGGATTTATTTTTATGAGTATTTAAGGTATATTAATTAATTTTGAAATGGGTATGACAAATTGATTAAAGTAATAAATTTTAGAGTGACCAATTTGAAATATTTCAATTATTTACTAACATTTTCTAATAACTATAGATAATTAAACTATGACAACATATTTAATGCTATGATAATCAAGCTATGACATACATGCTTATGATAATTTTAGAAAGAGAGACATTAATGTATTTAGAAAAGTGACATTTTTTATATAATTTGTTAGTTAAAAAATTACTTTAAAAAAAATTGTATACAAACAGATTAAAAATTATTTATATTGATAATAAACAACAAAAATAAATAATAAACTTTTTATTTAAATTCAAATTAAGGCACTCATTGAGTGTTTTGGTATAGGAAAAGTTTTGGGCATCTAATAAGGCTATCATCATGATTGAATAGGTTCATCTTTTTCTCAATTTGAGATTTTTTTTATTCAGAACTGATTTTTAAAAATGTGTAATGTTGTTTTAATAAACTAGAATAATGAAAACAATATAATAGTTTGGCATTGATAAGTTTTCACATCATTAATTTATTTGACAATAATTAAATATGACATATCAATTTTGGCAATCCAATTCTGACTAGAGGATCAATTGGACTAAAATAAAATTAAAAATTAATTCAATATTCAGCTAAATAAGAAGATTAAAATTACAATTGAACTTAATTTATATTGTAATCCCTAAATATATGCCTCACGATCTTTAGAGACTCTTCATGATCTTATACCTTTAATAGATAAGAATACATCGACGAAACACTACTACAAACCAGTCCAAGTATGGCATGAAAAATTCAATTCATACGTGTCCATGAATTCTGTCGGAGATTAGCACATTGAATGACATTACCAAATACATGGATGTAAAAGATGGGTTTTAGAATATCATTTTCCTTTACTCTCTTATTTGATGATAATCGATTTGAATTCGTTTTGCAAAAATACTGAAGTACCCTTTAATTGATCCATCACGTCATAATAATAGGTACTTAGCATAATAAATTATATGTAGCATACTTATCTTCTTGCTGCTTATGCAAACATTAACGCATTCTTTACACAATCTTAGGTACATGGCAACACATAATCAATCAAATGCATCGAATATATCCATGTATTGTAGCTGGTGCAAGATCCACAATAATATTATGTTTTAAAAAAAATGACATGGCACTTATAGACCAAACAAACAACATTTCCTTCTCCAATGGAGTATAAATGGTAAACATGTGGTCTAATTCAACCGACTCTAATTTTGGTAGTGCGCCAAGTTTGAGATACAAAAGAATGCATTGTCCCTTATCAAGTAGTACATAATAAACATAATCATATTATCTGAATAGATATACACATAATTAAATGCAAAATAATATTATTTTATTTTATCATATTTTTAGTATACACTCTATTGTACGATATAAAATATACCATATTAATTTAGATAACAAAAATTATTATCGTGAAATAATTAAATACTATTTATTTTAAATATTTATAATACTTTAAATATTATAAATTAATAAAAGTACTAAAAATAAATAAAAAACTAAATAGTTTTATATTTATAAA
>PGTU02000095.1:0-16632 GCA_002896215.2 Cicer echinospermum | reverse complement strand
TGTACCAAGTGCTGTATGTTGCTTGTTATCAAATCAAGATGAACATGGTTTGGCACAAACGCATTGCTCACATTCATATTAATCACTTGAATAAGCTTGTTAGCAAAACAGCTAGTAATAGGACTCCCCAATAGAAGTTTTCTAAGATAGGTTGTGTGATTCATGTGAGAAGAGTAAATGGTTAAGGACTCCGTTTCCCTCTATAGATTGGTTTAGAACAAATAGAGTTTTACAACTAGTTCACATGGACCTTTTCGGACCTGCCCAAGTTAATTAGTTTAGGTGGGAACCTATAATGGATATGGCCTGGTTGGTGATTATTCTAGATTCACATGGACTTACTTTTAGCTCATAAAAAGTGATACTTTTTCTTTTTTTCAAAAAGTTTGCTGCTTTAGTACAAAATGAAAATGATTTGAAAATTGTTTCAATAAAAAGTGATCATGGAGGTGAATTCCAAAATGATCTTTTTCAAAATTATTGTGAATCAAATGGAATCAACCACATGTATTCAGCCCCTAGGACACCACAGCAGAATGGGGTAGTGGAGAGGAAAAAATAGATCCCTAGAAGAGTTAGCTAGGACCATGCTTAAAGACTCCAACCTACCTAAGTACTTTTGGGCAGATGCAATTAGTACAGCCACTCATATTGTGAATAGAGTACTGATTAGGACCCCTTCTTAAGAAAACACCCTATGAGCTTTACTAAGGGTAGAAAACCAAACCTGTCTTACTTTAGAATTTTTTGGTTGTAAGTGCTTTGTTTTGAACAATGGCAAGGAACACCTAGGAAAGTTGACCCTAAGGCAGATGCAAGGAATCTTTCTAGGATTACTCCCAAACTAGTAAAGCCATAGAATCTACAACAAAAGAACAAAAACCATAGAAGAGTCAGTTCATGTAAAGTTTGATGCAATCCTTTACAAAAACTTGAACAAAACTCCTTCTAAGGTTAATGATATTGTGGATGATGTTGTAGAATCTGAACCCCTAGAACAACCTATAGCTGATCCTCTAACTAGTGGCTGACCCTATAGAACCTATAGAAACCAGTGAGTTACCTAAGGAATGGAGATTCAATAGAAACCACCCCTTAGACAACATCATAGGTGACATTTCTAGAGGTGTGTCAACTAAGGAAACCTTAGAGAGTTCTGTAACCTCACAGCCTTTGTGTCTCAGATTGAACCTAAGAACATTAAGGAAGCCCTTTTAGATAGTGAGTGGATACTTGCTATGCAAGAGGAGTTAAACCAGTTTGAGAGGAACAAAGTGTGGAACTTGGTACCTAGGCCAGAGGGTAAGCATGTTATAGGAACTAGGTGGGTGTTCAGAAATAAGTAGATGAGAATGGTGTGATAACTAGGAATAAGGCCAGATTAGTTGCAAGGGTTATAGTCAAGAGGAGGGAATAGACTTTGATGAGACCTATGCCCCTGTAGCTAGACTAGAAGCCATAAGAATTTTGTTGGCCTATGCATGTATCATGGACTTCAATCTATATCAAATGGATGTGAAGAGTGCATTTCTTAATGGAGACCTACAAGAGGAAGTTTTTGTGAGCCAAACACCAGGTTTTGAAAATCCTGATTTTCCTAACCATGTGTATAAACTCTCAAAGGCCCTCTATGGGTTGAAACAAGCTCCAAGAGCTTGGTATGAGAAACTCAGCACTTTCCTCATTCAACAAAATTTTTCTAGAGGAAATGTTGATAAGACACTCTTTACAAAAACTATTGAAAATGACATCTTGCTGGTCCAAATTTATGTTGATGACATTATATTTGGATCAACAAATGACAAGCTTTGCAAAGAATTTGAAAACTTGATGAAAGGTAAATTTGAAATGTCAATGATGGGTGAACTATCATATTTCTTGGGATTTCAAATTAACCAAACCAAGCAAGGCATTTTCATTAGTCAATCCAAATATTGTTTCTGATTTGTTAAAGAAATTTAACTTTGATAAGCTTAAGTCCATTGATACACCCATGAGTCAAGCAAATTTCTTAGACCGAGATGAGTTAGGTAAGCCTGTAGATGTAACCAGATTTCGCGGTATGATTGGATCTCTGCTCTACCTTACAGCAAGCCGACCCGATATTATGTTCAGCGTTTGTATGTGTGCACGGTATCAATCGAATCCGAAGGAATCTCACTTCACGGCAGTAAAGAGAATTTTCAGATACTTGGTAGGTACTAAGAACCTTGGTTTGTGGTATCCAAAAGGTTCAACATGTACTTTGGTTGGGTATTCAGACTCAGATTTTGCTGGTTGTAAGCTTGACAGAAAAGCACTTCAGGTACATGTCATCTACTGGTAATTCTCTAGTGTCCTGGTTTAGTAAGAAGCAAACAAGTATTGCTTTGTCTACTGCAGAAGCCGAATACATAGCAGCTGGGAGCTGTTGTGCTCAAATCTTGTGGATGAACAACATCTAATGGACTTCGGTGTTGATTTGGGAACGGTGCCGATCATGTGTGACAACACCAGTGCTATCAGCATAACAAAGAACCCAGTAATGCATTCAAGGACAAAACATATTGAGGTAAGGCATCACTTCATAAGAGATCATTTTCAGAATGGAGTCATCAAACTTGAATATGTGAATACTACAGAACAACTGGCAGATATCTTCACGAAACCAGTTACCAAAAGAAAGTTTTTTGAACATAAGGATGAAACTAGGGATCATTGATCCTAGTGAGATATAAGTTTTTCTGTGATTTTGGTATTTATCAGTGAAGGTTTTCAGTTTAATCGAATTGGAAATCGATTACTGGATGAAAAAGGTTTATAAAATCGATTGGAAATCGATTTAGTTAGCCCAGAGTTCAGATTTTTGGAAAATATTGTGTAAAAATCCCGAGCATCGATTTGGAATCGATTGATTCAGTGTTCAGATTTTTTTTTCATGTGGGACAATCGATTTGGACATCGATTTAGTAAAACGAACAATCGATTTGGGAATCGATTAGGAATATGACCGTTGCGGATTTTTAACTAGCCGTTGGACTTAATAATTACGAAATCGATTTGGGATTCGGTGTAACGGTAACCCAATCGATTTGGCAATCGATTTACAAGGTTAAAGTATAAAAACGAAAGGACAAAAATCGATTTCTTCATCCCAGTTTTCCAGATTTTCCAGAAAGCTTCAGTTTTTCACTCAATCTGCGTTATTGATCTGCATATTCTTCAGGTTATTCATTCTATCTACCTACATTCAATCAATTATTTTGTGATTATGGCTCGTGTAAAGCAAACTCAGGCACACACACCCTCACCATCTTCATCCTCTACTAGTGAAACTCCCTCACCACCTCAAACACTAACCAAAAGAGTTCCAATTCCCACACACAAAATTCTTGCGAAGGACAAAGGAAAGGCTCCTGCCCCTATTCCGGATAAGACCAAGAAAAGAAAGGAACCTCCTACTGAAAAATTGTTGGCAGATGCAATGAAAAGAGGTTGCTCAAAAGAAAAAGAAGCAAGTCATCCCTTCACCCCCTGCAAAGAAGAAAACCGTATCTTCACCGCCTGCTAAGAAGGGTCACTGCTCCAACAAAAGACAAGGAATCTCAATCATTCATCTCACCTGATTTTATAAAGAGAAAAATCCATGAAGCTCGGACAATGGATTTTCCCTATTTTGACAGTGTAAAGTTCACGTTTCAGAATCATCTTCGCTTCCACGGTCTTCAAAACTTTCTTTCATCGACGCTTGATTGTTATCCTAAGCTGATTAGAGAGTTCTACTCGTCGTTCAAGTTAACAGAAGACGGCTTCACTACTCAGGTCAAAGGCAAGAAGATCACTATGAATTTTGACGACTTCTCTGCATTATCAGGATTGCCCTTCTATGGCAAATCCATTGATGGTAGTTCTGAAGCTGATACTGCTGACCAAGGATGGGAAGAGACAATGGATAGACACACAGCTGTCAAAGACCTGATGGTTGATGGGTTTGTTGAATCGGTTTCACTACCCATTGGTCAAATGAAGGTCCAGCATCGTATGTTGATGTATGCCTTGACACGCATGTTAGTACCCAGATCAGGAAACCACGCAGTAGTTCAAAAGTTGGACATACTACTGCTGTGGGGGTTTATCAAAGGAATTAAGGATGAGCTGGACTTGGATAGTGCTCAGGCATATGTTGGAAGCTTCGCAGACCAAACTCATGCTACCTTATCCGCAGCTGATCACTAAGATTCTCAAACGTTTTAAGGTGTCTTTGGTTAATGAAGAAACTGTCAAGACCACCCTAGTTTTTGGAGAATCAATTGTAAATCAGATGCAATTGAAAAAGGTACAAGGTATTTGGATGAGATCACAGCCTGCAGCTGAACCGGCACAGCCTCCACCTCCACCTCCGTCTCAATCAGAAACTGTCTCTGCTCCTCCTACTTATGTTGATAAAATCTTGGAATTCATTGAAGCTCAGATGGCCCATAATGCTCATGTGTTGGAATTTCAGTCCAGAGTGGAAGCACGTCTAAGGACTATGCAAGTCTCCTTGACTGCAGTTGTTCAATCTGTGGATGAGATTCAGACACATCTCGGCATCAAGCTCTCATTTGAAGATGTGGCAGACATCGGACGTCAAGCAGCTGAGGAACCTAGCCTAGATCCCTTAGTTAACCCTGAGACTCACGAAGAGGAGACACCTGCTGAGGGTAATACAGCGGTCTCAGCCCCTTCCTTAGATGATAGTGAGCCCCAGCCTAGCTTAGGAGCTTAGGTTCTTAGGATCCTTGCTGTTTTTGCCATGTCTTGCTGTATTCCAAGTGATTTTAATCAATGAATATGACAGTTTATTCCTTATCTATGCATTCATGTGATATGCTCATAACCTGCTTTGATTGTGTTGACAGTTTTTTATTCACAAGTTAACTAATTTCAAACCCAATGCCTATGATTCAGTAACATAGGGGGAGAAATTATTTTCTGCCTTTTTGTCTTAAGTGACAAAGGGGGAGAACAATTATAACTTGATGACGCTTATGCTTATATTGTTTTGATTTTTTTTTCTGATATTGTCAATACATGCTCTAACTTGTTAATTAATGTATGTTGTATTAATATGATCTGATCTGATATGTTCTGATACATGCTCTGCTCTGATCTAATCATTCTACAATAATGTTATAATGCAATTAAATGTTAATCTGAAACTGCTCAAGTTACAATTTGGTTGAATTGTCAATTATGCCAAAAAGGGGGAGATTGTTGGATTTTGATCCTTTGATTCCTAATTTTGACATAATTAATAATTCAACAATGTTCATAAAATGCATGATAAATCTAATGTTTGAATTGAGCAAGATTTCAGGAACCATAATCAAATCCTACACACTTGGATCAAATAGCTTGGAACACAAGAAATCAACAAAAGTTGAATTCTGAATATGTAAATCGATTGGGAAATCGATTTCATAACAAGGGTGTAAGAAATCTTAAGTGTTTGTGGAATGCAATCGATTAGGCAATCGATTAGATCAAATAAAAATGAAAAATGCACAAGTCAGTAGCCTCTGATTTGGAAACAATCGATTGGCAAATCGATTGAACATTTCACAAAACAAAACCTGATGGTAACAAATCGATTGGTAAATCGATTGAATGAGTCACAGTGGCACTCCAGTGCTGAGGAAATCGATTGGCAAATCGATTGATAAAATATCATTTGAAAAATGACCTCACCTGTGACAAATACAATCGATTGGACAATCAATTGTTAACACTTTCAATTTTGACTAAGTTTGGTTGCAATCGATTGGGAATCGATTGAACTAAACACCAGGTAAAAACTTTTCAGGAACATGCCACTGGTTTGAAAACAATCGATTGACAAGTCGATTGATGTCAAATAGCTGAGCCTCTGTTTTGAAAACAATCGATTGGCAAATCGATTGATATTAAAACTGAGTCATTGTTTTTGAACCACATCGATTACCAAATCGATTGACATCAAAAACTTGAGCCACTGTTTTGAAAACAATCGATTGGCAAATCGATTGATATTAAAACTGATTCACTATTTTAAATCACATCGATTGACAAATCGATTGACATCAAAACCTGAGCCACTGTTTTGAAAACAATCGATTGGTAAATCGATTGAAATAAACTTGTTGAAAACACAGTGAACTCAGAAGTTTGGCAAATCGATTGAGTAATCGATTGAAAACAGTTTTATCAAAACAGATTCCCAGAAATCGATTAGGCAATCGATTTATACAGGTCTGGACATGTTCTGATGAAAAGTGTTGTTTTAAAGAATCGATTGGTAAATCGATTAGCTTGTATAGTTTCAAGATTAAAGAAAAACCAAGACTCGCGAAATCGATTGGCAAATCGATTAAGCATATGTTTTAACTTTAATAAATCGATTGGGGAATCGATTTAGTAGTTGGTTTTTCAGAAACTATATAAGATGTCTTTCAATCTTTATTCTCATAACTTGATATAACTTTTTCATAACTTTCATAATCTCTCATATGCTCTCAAAACTGTTCATAGCAACAAACTAACAACTTCATAATTGTGATTACAGATCTCAATACAGTTTGTTGACAATCTAAGAGAAATGATAATGTGCTCATGAACAAGGCTTGAATATCCAGATTTGTGAAGAGCAACATTCATCAAGATTGAAGACCTTTTGTTTTACAATCTTTTATTCTTTCTGTAATAAATCTTTGAACGAAATAGAACGCAAGAAAAGCCAGCTTGAAACTGGTGACTACTTTCTTGGTTGAGAAGGCTCAACAAGGAAGAGTTGTACTTTGATTCTGTGATAGGCTGCTGAGTGTCTTCAAGGATCAGAGGGTATTCAATAGGAAAGACATAATTAGAGATAGATAGGTTTCAGGGAGGAAACTGGACAATCTTGTAATTGATTCTTTCTATTGAAGGAGAAGAAAAATCTGAAATCTGATTGGATTTTCAGGACTGGACGTAGGTTGTTGTGGAACAACCGAACCAGGATAAATCTCTGTGTTTTCTTCTCTAACTCTCTCTCTTTAATTTTCTATATTGCTAACATTGCATGCCTCAAAATTTAATTTCCGCTGTGCGCTTGACACTGATTAATTTGGTAACGAAAACTGATATATTTTTCCTTTATTTCGAGGTCAAGATACCAACAATTGGTATCAGAGCTAACTTCTTGAGAGGTAAAACTTATAAGAAGATGGCCTCAACTGACGTTCTGGGAGAAGGCGCTTCGTTAGCACGACCACCAGCTTTCAACGGTACAGCCTACATGTACTGGAAGCAACGAATGCTCATATTTCTTGAAGCAAGTGGCATAGATATCCTTGATGCTGTTGAAAACGGTCCGTACATTCCCAAGATTGCAGGAACTGACAACTCAATGATTATCAAGCCTAGAAGCCGACTGGTCAGATGATGACAAGAAGAAGGTTGGTTTCAATGCGAAGGCGAAGAACATAATTACATCAGCCCTATGTGCAGAAGAGTTCTTAGAGTTCCAATTGCAAATCAGCAAAAGAGATGTGGGACATTCTCCAAGAAACTCACGAAGACTGATGTTAAGAGAGCTCGTGTGAATACACTCATGCACGAATATGAATTATTTAGCATGAAGAAAGAAGAGTCAATCAGTGATTTGCAAACCAGATTCACACACATAGTAAATGTTCATCCAATGACACAAACACACCTATTGATGCACAAGATTGGTTAAAAACCCTAATTGGACTAGAATAAACTAGGGAGGACGAAAAGGACTTAAATGTTAATCCAATGACACAAATGAACTTATTGCATGCACAAGATTGGTTAAAAACCTTAATTGGACAAGAATAAGTCTAGGGAGGACGAAAATGACCTAAATGTTAATCCAATTACACAAATGAACATATTGGATGTTGAACAAAAGAAATTGAAAATTTATGTGAACAACTGAAAAAGGATTCACAGGAAAAATCTGCAAAGTGCATTGAACTTGAAAATACTGTTGCATCATTAAAATCTGATTTATTAAATTTTGCAAATAGTAAAGATAAGCTTAATGTCATACTTAGCAATAAAAGACATGTTCATGAAAATCTGGTTAAGATATACACCAAAGTATGCATGTCAAAGAAAAAAATAAAAACAGATCTGGTATTGGTTATATGCAACACCAGAACATGTCAAACATGTGTCAACAAATTGCTATTGCTAAGAGTATGTATGACATCTTTACTAAACCAAATAAACATTCATCCTTGATGGCAATGTCATTTCTTCTGTTGCAGAAAGGGACATTTGTGTCCAATTGCAATTTTAAAAAATTAGCGCAATCAAAGGATGGAAGTAGTTTGGATAGAAAAGAAAATCTGTGTTGACACTAACCAACCAGACCCAATTTAAATTGGGGACCTAAAACAAAATTCTGATTTTGTATTGCAGGTGTCTTGACAATCCACGACACATCATGGATCTAGATAGGATGCCTCAAGCACAATGACTGGTGACAAATCCAAATTCCGAACTGACATTAAAGGAAGGAGGCTTTGTCAAATATGTGATAACAACAGAGGAAAAATCATTGGATGGTGATGTTAGCGATGAAATCACTGCAGTAATCAAAAACGTGCTATATGTTGAAGGATTAAAGCACAACTTACTGAGTATAAGCAGCTATGTGACAAAGGTTTTCAAGTAAGTTTTTCATCACATATCTTGCATTATTGAGCATAAAGATGACAAACACAGAAAGCTAATTGGGACAGAATTAACAACATTTACATGTTGGATTTCGATTATGTACCAAGGTGCAATATGCTGCTTGTTATCAACTCAGATGAAACATGGCTTTGGCATAAAAGAATTGCCTCATATACACATAAATCATTTGAATAAATTGTCAGCAAACAGTTAGTCTTAGGTCTACCAAAATAGGAAGTTCTCTAGAGATAGACTGTGTGTTGCATGTGAGAGAAAAGTAAACTGGTTAAGACATCCACTCCCTCTATAGACTTTGATGAGACCTATGCCCAGTAGCTAAACTAGAGCCTAAGAATTTTATTGGCTTATGCATGTATCATGGACTTCAATCTATATCAAATGGATGTGTGAAGAGTGCCTTTTTCTCAATGGAGACCTCCAAGAGGAAGTCTTTGTTAGTCAACACCTGGTTTTGAAAATCCTGATTTGCCTAACCATGTGTATAAACTCTCAAAGGCCCTCTATGGTTAAAACAAGCTCCAAGAGCTTGGTATGAGAAACTCAGCACTTTCCTCATTCAACAAAAATTTTTCAAGAGGAAATGTTGATAAGACACTCTTTACAAAAACTACTGAAAATGACATCTTGCTGGTCCAAATTTATGTTGATGACATAATATTTGGATCAACAAAATGATAAACTTTGCAAAGAATTTGAAATTTAATGAAAGGTAAATTTGAAATGTCAATGATGGGTGAACTGTCATATTTCTTGGGATTTCAAATTAACCAAAGCAAGCAAGGCATTTTCATTAGTCAATCCAAATATTGTTCTGATTTGATAAAGAAATTTAACTTTGATAAACTTAAGTCCATTGATACACCCATGAGTCAAGGAAAATTTCTTAGACCGAGATGAGAAGGTAAACCTGTAGATGTTACTAGATTTCGTGTATGATTGGATCTCTGCTCTACCTTACAGCAAGCCGACCAGATTTATGTTCAGTGTTTGTATGTGTGCAAGGTATCAATCGAATCCGAAAGAATCTCACCTCAGTGCAGTAAAGAGAAAGATTTTCAGATACTTGGAAGAGTACTTCAGGAACTTGTCATCTGCTTGGTAATTCTCTAGTGTCTTGGTTCAGTAAGAAGCAAACAAGTATTGCATTTTCTACTGCAGAAGCTGAATACATAGCAGCTGGGAGCTGTTGTGCTCAAATTCTGTGGATGAAACAGCATTTAATGGACTTCGGTGTCGTTTTGGAACAGTGCCGATCATGTGTGATAACACAAGTGCTATCAGCATAACCAAAAACCCAGTAATGCATTCAAGGACAAACACATTGAGGTAAGGCATCACTTCATAAGAGACCACTTTCAGAATGGAGTTATTAAACTTGAGTATGTGAACACTACAGAACAATTAGCTGATATCTTCACAAAAGCATTGCCAAAAGAAAGTTTTTTGAACATAAGGATGAAACTAGGGATCATTGATCCTAGTGAAGTATGAGTTTTTGTTGATTCTAGTACTTTTCAGTAATGTTTTCAGTTAAATCGATTGGAAATCGATTACCAGCATGGTAATGGTTTATAAAATCGATTTGGGAATCGATTAACTTTAGCCCAGGATTCAAAGTTTTCAGAAAATTTTTTTTAACCTTCACGAGCATCGATTTGGAAATCGATTAGTTAAGTGTTCAACCTTAAGACAACCGATTTGGGAATCGATTAAGTAAAACTGGAATTCGATTTGAACATCGATTTGAAATATGACCGTTACTCCAAAGTTACTAGCTGTTGGAACTTCATCATTACTGAATCGATTGAGGATTCCCCAGCAACGGTAACCTAATCGATTGGGAAATCGATTTACTAGGTCAAGAGTATAAATAGGAACAGTTCTAAATCGATTTCTGCACTCTGTTTTCCAGATTTTCTCTACTTTTCTCTTGTGTTCTTCATTCTTCTGTCTCTGCATTTGTTTGAATCTGCATTCTTCACTCTACCTACTTCGAATCTACACCAAATTGTTGATATGGCCCGTGTAAAACAGACTCAAGCACGCACTCCATCTCCATCATCTTCTTCCACCAGTGAAACACCATCACCACCCCCAACTTTAACAAAAAGAGTACCCATCCCAACTCACAAAATACTTGCAAAAGATAAAGGAAAAGCTCCTGCCCCAATCCAGGAAAAGTCGAAGAAATGGAAGGAACCCCCTACTGAAAAGCTCATGGCTAATGCCATGAAAGAGATTACTCAGAAAAGGAAGAAAGAAGCCTAATTCTTCTCCACCTCCTAAGAAAGTCTCTGCACCTAAGGAAAAGGAGGTACAACCATCTCTGTCTACAGACTTCGCAAAGAGGAAAATTCATGAAGCTAGAACCATGGATTTTGAATATTTTGATGTTGTGGAATTCACTTTTAAGAACCACCTCAGGTTTCATGGATTGGAAAGTTTTCTGTCTTCTACACTTGATAGCTATCCTAGGCTGATCAGGGAGTTTTATTCTACATTCAAGATGACTGAAGAAGGTTTTACTGCTTCAGTTAAGGGAAAAAGGATTACAATGACGTTTGATGATTTCTCAACTTTATCTGGATTGCCTTTCTACGGCAAATCTATTGATGGCAGCTCGGAAGCTGAAGCTGCTGATGAAGGTTGGGAAGAAACACTTGATAGGCATACCGCAGTTAAAGACCTAATGGTTGATGGGTTTGTTGAATCGATTTCACTGCCCATTGGTCAAATGAAGGTTCAACAGAGGATGTTGATGTATGCTCTGACGCGTATGCTGGTTCCAAGATCGGGAAATCATGCAGTGGTCCAGAAGTTGGACATCATACTGTTATGGGGCTTATCCAAAGAGTTAAGGATGAGCTGGTGTTGGATTGTGCTAAGGCACATGTTGGAAGCATCTCAAAGCAAGCTGATGCTGCCTTATCCACAGTTGATCACTAAAATACTCAAACACTTCAAGGTCTCATTTGGCAATGAGGAATCTGCTAAAACGACATTGGTGTTTGGAGAATCAATTGTGAATCAAATGCAATTGAAGCGGTTATATGGCAAATGGATAAGACCTCAAGCTGCTGTTGAACCAGTCCAGCCCCAACCTCAGCCTCAGCCTCAACCAGTCACTGAATCTGCTACTCCTGATTTTTGTGAACAAAATAATGGAATTCATTGAAGCTCAGATGGCACACAATCCCAAAGTGTTGGAATCTCAGACCAGATTGGAAGCACACTTAAGGACTCTGCAAGACTCCTTGAACTCAGTGGTTCACGATGTGGATGCGATTCAAACACACCTCGGCATCAAACTGTCATTTGAAGACGTCGCGGAGATTGGTCGACAAGCTGTAGATGAACCTAACCTAAACCCCCTAGATAACCCTGAGACTCACGGTGAGGAGACACCTGCTGAGGTTAATACAGCGGTCTCAACCTCTCCCTTAAGATGATAGTGAGGACCAGCCTACACTAGGTGATTAGGACCCTTAGGTTTCATACTGTTTTGCTCTGACCTGTTATAATTCTGTGATGTATGATGAATTTTTATAAATGTTATATCTTTTTGGCTTAATCATCTAAGTTGCTCATTAATTGCATTGATTGATTTTGCCTTTATACATATAAACTTCATTGTTTCTGATGCACTATGTTATATGATTTCACCCTAAATGCATATGTTCTTTAAAATAGGGGGAGAAATTGTTTCTGCCTTTTTGACTTAACTGACAAAGGGGGAGAAATATTATAACTTGACAATTGCATTGTTGATGTTTTGTTTGCATGTTGTTATTGCTCTAATACTCTATGATATAGTTTGCTCTGATACTTAATAACAATTAATAATGTAGTTTATAATACACTTATACTTGTTGTTTTGAAATGCTCAAGTTACAATTGTATGAATTGTCAATTATGCCAAAAAGGGGGAGATTGTTGGATTTTGATCCTTTGATTCCTAATTTTGACATAATTAATAATTCAACAATGTTCATACAATACATGATAAATCTAATATTTGAATTGAGCAAGATTTCAGGAACAACAATCAAATCCTACACACTTGGAACAGGTTGCTTGAAACACAAGAAATCAACAAAAGTTGACTTTTGACTGAAGCAAATCGATTGGGAAATCGATTTCATAACAAGGGTGTAAGGAAACACAACTGTTTGTGTTGGTATAATCGATTGGGCAATCGACTGACTGAATTAAAAATGAAAATTGCACAAGTCAGTAGCACCCCAGTTTTGAGGGTAATCGATTGACAAATCGATTATACATCTCACAAAGTAAACCTGATTGAAATACATCGATTGGGAAATCGATTGGACAAGTCACAGTGGAACCCCAGTTTTAAGGGTAATCGATTGGCAAATCGATTACTTAAATATCACTTGCAAAATAACCTTTCCTGTGACATACAAATCGATTGGACAATCTATGTTGTAAAATTTCAATCAAGTCAAATTTGGTTGCAATCGATTGGCAAATCGATTGAACTAAATCCCAGGTAAGAACATTTTCAGACAAATACACACAAATCGATTGGCACGTCGATTAGTATCAAAATAGCTGAGCCACTGACTTAAACACAATCGATTGGCAAATCGATTGACAGAACTTTTTGAAAACCCAGTGAACTCTGAGCGTGTGATCAAATCGATTGTAAGTATTTGTTAATCGATTATGAAGACTTGATAAATCGATTACGCAATCGATTGATATATGTTTCAGTTTGAACATAACATCTGCAATCGGTTACGAAATCGATTCATATCAGTCTTAACATAATTACTGAAAATTATTGTTTAAAGAATCGATTGGCAAATCGATTGGCTTATATAGTTTCAAGATTCAAGAAAAACAAGACACACGATAATCGATTGGCAAATCGATTAGACTGGTTTATCACTTTACGAAATCGATTGGTAAATCGATTGATTCATATGTTTTTCAGAAACTATATAAACTGTCTTCAATCTTTCTTTTAATAATGACAATAATAATGATAATGATAACAATCTGAAATACACTTTGAATATTCTTGATATACAATAACACTTGGTTAATACACTGAGATTACTTTTTCAGATCAAAGAAAAAGAAGATTATCAACAATCAATGAGATAGCTGGAAAAGTGATCTTGAAAGACAAGGGTTCTCATAAACAATCTTTGAATATCCCGAATTGTGAGAAGCCATATTGACCAAGATTGAAGACTACTTTTTGTTCTTCCTTAATTCTGTTTGTAATAATTCTTTGAAACAAAAACGAAAGCGAGAAAATCCAGCTAGAAACTGGTGACTACTTTCTTGGGTGAGAGTGCTCAACAAGAAAGAGTTGTACTTTGATTCTGTGTTAGGTTGCTGAGTATCTACAAGGATCAGAGGGTGATCAATAGGAAAGAGATCATTAAGATAGATAGGTTTCGGGGAGGAAACTGGACAATCTGTAATTGATTCTTTCTATTGGAGAAGAAAAATCTGAAATCCGTTTGGATTTGCAGGACTGGATGTAGGTTGTCAAGTTGACAACTGAACCAGTATAAAATTCTTGATGCAATCTTCTCTAACCCTTAACTCCTTTGATTTACTATCTTGATATAACTGTATATGTGATTAATGTTAGATGCATGTTACACATATTCTGTAATAAATAATATTGTTTAATCTGTTAATTTGACTTGTATGCATCTTGATTAATCTCATATCAATCTAACAGAACTTGCTAATCTTGTATGCCACAATTTAATTTCCGCTGTGTGTATGAAATTGATTTAATTTCATAAAGAACTGATACATTCTGATATATTCCGATTATTACGAGGTCGTACATACCAACACAAGATTGGTTAAAAACCTTAATTGGAAATGAATAAGTCTAGGTAGGACGAAAATGACCTAAATGTTAATCCAATGACACAAATGAACTTATTGGATGCACAAGATTGGTTAAAAACCCTAATTGGACAAGAATAAGCGTAGGGAGGACGAAAATGACCTAAATGTTAATCCAATGACACAAATGAACTTATTGGATGCACAAGATTGGTTAAAAACCCTAATTGGACAAGAATAAGCCTAGGGAGGACGAAAATGACCTAAATGTTCATCCAATGACACAAATGAACTTATTTGCATGCACAAGATTGGTTAAAAACCTTAATTGGACAAGAATAACTCTAGGGAGGACGAAAATGACCTAAATTTAATCCAATGACACAAATGAACTTATTGCATGCACAAGATTGGTTAAAAACCTTAATTGGAAATGAATAAGTCTAGGTAGGACGAAAATGACCTAAATGTTAATCCAATGACACAAATGAACTTATTGGATGCACAAGATTGGTTAAAAACCCTAATTGGACAAGAATAAGCCTAGGAGGACGAAATGACCTAAATGTTAATCCAATGACACAAAAGAACTTATTGCATGCACAAGATTGGTTAAAAACCCTAATTGGACACAGAATAAGCCTAGGGAGGACGAAAATGACCTAAATGTTCATCCTATGACACAATTGCATGGTTAAAAACTTATTGGACAATAATGCACAAGATGACACAAACACACCTAAAAAAACCTAATTGGACTAGAATAAACCTAGGGAGGACGAAAATGACCTAAATGTTAATCCAATGACACAAATGAACTTATTGCATGCACAAGATTGGTTAAAAACCTTAATTGGACAAGAATAAGTCTAGGGAGGACGAAAATGACCTAAATGTTCATCCAATGACACAAATGAACTTATTGGATGCACAAGATTGGTTAAAAAACCCTAATTGGACAAGAATAAACCTAGGAGGACGAAAATGACCTAAATGTTAATCCAATGACACAAATGAACTATATTGATGCACAAGATTGGTTAAAAACCCTAATTGGACAAGAATAAGCCTAGGGAGGACGAAAATGACCTAAATGTTCATCCAATGACACAAATGAACTTATTGCATGCACAAGATTGGTTAAAAACCCCTAATTGGACAAGAATAAGCCTAGGGAGGACGAAAATGACCTAAATGTTCATCCAATGACACAAATGAACTTATTGGATGCACAAGATTGGTTAAAAACCCTAATTGGACAAGAATAAGCCTAGGGAGGACGAAAACCTGACCTAAATGTTCATCCAATGACACAAATGAACTTATTGGATGCACAAGATTGGTTAAAAACCCTAATTGGACAAGAATAAGCCTAGGGAGGACGAAAATGACCTAAATGTTCATCCAATGACACAAATGAACTTATTGGATGCACAAGATTGGTTAAAAAACCTAATTGGACAAGAATAAGCCTAGGGAGGACGAAAATGACCTAAATGTTCATCCAATGACACAAATGAACTTATTGGATGCACAAGATTGGTTAAAAACCCTAATTGGACAAGAATAAGCCTAGGGAGGACGAAAATGACCTAAATGTTCATCCAATGACACAAATGAACTTATTGCATGCACAAGATTGGTTAAAAAACCCTAATTGGACAAGAATAAGCCTAGGGAGGACGAAAATGACCTAAATGTTCATCCAATGCACACAAATGAACTTATTGCATGCACAAGATTGGTTAAAAACCCTAATTGGACAAGAATAAGCCTAGGGAGGACGAAAATGACCTAAATGTTCATCCAATGACACAAATGAACTTATTGGATGCACAAGATTGGTTAAAAACCCTAATTGGACAAGAATAAGCCTAGGGAGGACGAAAATGACCTAAATGTTCATCCAATGACACAAATGAACTTATTGCATGCACAAGATTGGTTAAAAACCTTAATTGGACAAGAATAAGTCTAGGGAGGACGAAAATGACCTAAATGTTCATCCAATGACACAAATGAACAAAAAACCTATTGGATAAGCACAGGACGAAATTGGTTAAAAAAAACCCTAATTTGGACAAGAAT
>PGTU02000094.1:0-31328 GCA_002896215.2 Cicer echinospermum | reverse complement strand
AAGGAGAGATTATGAATCACTTTTGCACTAATAGGTGAACTACATTGATTAACAATCTAAATGGACTACAAAAAAAAAAACTGACAGAAAAGAAAATAACAATACAAAAAAAATGACTTAAAATCAAAATATGAGTAACTACAGTAGTAAAAATAAAATGGACTAAAAAACAAAGAATTTTTTAGAAAATAAAAGGTATAGATTCCACTAGGTTAAACACAAAATGACCTTAAAATGCTATATTCCATTGAGATTTATTGCTTTTAATTATATAAATGAATATACATTGGTGTAAAAGACCAAAATGTACAAGAATTGGAACCTAGCTCCCTTTAAACATAAAAACCTAGCTAAACCCTGAATCTCTTAACTAGATAGGTACCAAGAGGATAACTAAAATGAGTAATTTTATTGAGAACTTCTGGTAGCTTGATTTGGAAAAATCTACATAGTATAGAACTAATTGGTCAGAAGAAACAAGTCAATATAAAATAAGATTGACCCTAAAGTCAAAATCTATTAGTCATTAGGCACTTATCGAGCACCTATTTCATTGTATTCAGGGAACAGAGAATGTGACTAGATATGAATTCTAGACCGCTAAATCCTCTTAAACATAACCGAACCGCAAAAACACTAAAGGCCTAAATCCTAAACTCTAATCCTAAACCTAAACCCTAAACCTAACATAAACTTAAACCCTAATCCGAATCCTAAGCTAAACCTAAACTAAAACAAGAGCCCTAAGACAAAGATAACTTTAAGCTGTAACCTAATCGCAAACCAAACCTAAACCGTCTAAAAGTGAATATAGAATTCTAAATTGGAAGGTAAAGAAAATATCAAAAACCAAAACGTCGTTAAAATTAATCAAGTTGACTCTTTGGCCTATATAGGTTGAGACTACATGAGTAATCAACTAAAATGGATACAAACAAAAAATATTGACAGAGAAGAAAAATAACAAATAAAAATGACCTAAATCAAAATCTAGTATACATACATATAATAAAAATGACCTAAACCATAATTTTGTTTTGAAATAAAAGTGGACTAGTATTCCACCTAAGTAGAACAACAGAATTGACATAAATCTATATCATTAGAGAATTAATGACTTTTAATTAATCATGAAATATTTGGGTTTAAAACATAAATGTTACTTGACATTGATCGCTAAGGCCTTAATTTAAACCAAACCCTAAACCCTAGATCCTAATCCTAAAGCTAAAGCTAAAACTAAAACCTAAAACTAAAACCTAAAACCTAAAACCTAAAAACCAAAACTAAAACCTAACTAAAACTAAAACCTTACAAACCCTAAAACCTAAAAACGTAAAACTAAAACTTAAAAACCTAAAAACTAAAACTAAAATCCAAAACTAAAACCTAAAACTAAAAACCTAAAACTAAAACTAAAACAATAAAACTATAAACTAAAACCGTAAAACTAAAACCTAAAAAGAAAAAAACTAAATAGCTAGAAACCTAAAACTAAAACTAAAACCTAAAACCTAAAACCTAAAACCTAAAACCTAAAACCTAAAACCTAAAAACCTAAAACCTAAACTAAAACTAAAACTAAACTAAAAACTAAACTAAAACCTAAACCCTAAAACCTAAAACTAAAACCTAAAACCTAAAACGTCAAACTCAAACTCTCCCAAAAAAACTCAAAAAAAACTCAAAAAAAAAAATAAAAATAAAAAACTCAAACAGTCAAATCCTCAACAACTCAAACCTCATCAAACCATAAAACCTAAAACTAAAACCTAAATCGTAAAACCTAAACACCTAAAAGTAAAACCTAAAACTAACTAAACTAAAACTAAAACCTCAACCTAAAACTAAACCATAAATAAAACCTAAAACTAAAACTCAACTAAAACCTAAACGAAATACTAAAACTAAAACTAGAAACCTAAAACATGTAAAACTTAAAACTAAAGCCTATAAACCTAAAAACCTAAAACACCTAAAACTAAAATAAACTAAAACTAAAACCTAAAACCTAAATAAAATCCTAAACTAAACCTAAAACCTAAAACCTTAAAACTAAACCTTAAAACCTAAAACTCAAACTAATACCTCAAACCTCAAAACGTCAAACCGCAAACCTAACTAAACCTCAACCTCAAACTCAAACCTCAACTAAAAACTAAAACTAAAACCTAATACCTTAACAGCTAAATACCTAAACCTAAAACCTAAACCTAAAAACTAAACTTAATAAACCTAAAACTCTAAAACTAAAACTCAAAACCTAAAACTAAAACCTAAAAACCTAAAACTAAAACTAAACCTAAACTAAAAACTGAAAGCTTAAAACCTAATCACCCTAAGACCTTAAACCTAAATTCGTAAAGCCTAAACCAAAACTTTAAACCCTAAACTAAAACCATAACCCGATGACCTACAATCCTAAACTGAATGATAAATCAAGTGTGGACACTTTTGCACTAATAGTTGAACTAAATTTCATAACATACTAAGATGGACAACAACAAAAACATAACCAATTCCACATGACTCTAAAATTTTAATCTATTGAAATCTTTTGCACTTATTGAGACGACTACACTGTTGTTAGAAACAAAAATGGACTAGATTCCAACCTTAGTAAAAACAAAATGATCCTAAAATCTACATCCATGATGAGAATTATGCTGTTTAATTATATCATGAAATTATTTGGTTAAAAATCATAAATGTATGAGATATTGACTAGGCCATACTACTATAAAACCTAAACTCCTAACCCTAAATCCAACCCTAAAGCCAAAGCTAAGCTAAAGCTGAAAGCCTAAAGGCTAAAGCCTAAAAGGCCTAAAAGTAAAGCCTAAAGACTAAAGCCTAAAGCTAATAGACCTAAAAAGCCTAAGTAAGAAAGCCAAAGACTAAAGCCTAAAGCCTAATAAGCCTAAGCCTAAAGCTAAAGCTAAAGCTAAAGCTATACTAAAGCTATAAGCCTAAAGCCTAAGCTAAAGCTAAAGCCTAAAGCCTAAAGCCTAAAAGCCTAAAGAAGCTAAAGCCTAAAGCCTAAAGGCTAAAGCCTAAAGCTAAAGCTAAACGTAAAGCCTAAAGAACCCCTAAAGCCTAAAAGGCCTAAAGCAGCCTAAAGCCTAAAGCTAAAGCCTAAAGCTAAAGCCTAAAGCTAAAGCTAAAGCTAAAGCCCTAAAGCCTAAAGCCTAAAGCCTAAAGCTAAAGCCTAAGCCTAGAAGCTAAAAGCTAAAGCTAAAGCCTAAAGCTAAGCCTAAAGCCTAAAGCTAAAGCTAAAGCTAAAGCTAAGCCTATAGCTAAGCCTAAAGCTAAAGCCTAACAGAGCCTAAAGCCTAAACTAAAGCTAAAAGCCTAAGCTAAAGCATAAAGAAACTGCACTAAAGCTAAGCCTAAAGCTAAAGCCTCAAGCCAAAGCTTAAAGCCTAACACTAAACCACAAAAGACATAACAATTCGCACAATGACACAAGTGAATTTTTATATATTGAATCTTTTGCACTTATTAAACGACTACAACAGCGTTTTAGAAACAAAAATGGATAGAGTTCCACTAGTAAACACAGATAATGACCTAAATCTATATCCATAGAGAATTATGCTTTTAATTATATCATGAAATACATTGGTTAAAACATAAATGTACTTGAATTGACCTAGGCCTTAAACTAATAAACCTAAACCCTAACCCTAACCCTGTCCTTAACCTAGTAAAGACCAAATAAGCGTAAAATATTAATTTATTGAGACTTTTGTTCTTGTTGGACAAACAACATATATAAGAATCTAAAATTGACAGAAGAAACATAACAAAAACCAAAATGACTAAAATCAAAATCTAGTAACACTTATGCACTTAATTCGATCAAACTAACATTGATTTAGAAACAAAATGACTAGATATGACCTAGACCCTTAACCTACACATAAACCCGAACTAAAAACACTAAAAGCTAAAACCCTAAACCAAAACCCTAAACCATAAACCATAAACCCTAAATCCTAAATCCTAACCTAAACCTAACCTAAACACTAAAACCAAACGCCCTAAGACAAATAACCTTAATCTTAAACCCTAAAATCCAAAACCCAAATCCCTAAAACCTAAAATGAATAAGAACTAAAATGGAAGTAAAGAAACATATCAAAAAACCAAACGTCGTAAAATCTAAATCAAGTGACACTTTTGCCTAATAGGTTGAACTACATTGATTAACAACTAAAATGGACTACACAAAAAAAACTGACAGAAAGAAAGAATTAACAACAAAAAAAATGACCTAAATCAAAAATCTAGTAACACATAGTAATAAAATGACATAAACAAAAATTTTTTAGAAATAAAATGGACTAGATTCCCATAGTAAACAACAAAATGACCTAAAATTATATCATTTGAGAATAATTGGCTTTTAATTTAATTCATGAAATACATTCGTTAAAACCAAAATGTACAGAATTGACCTAGCCCTTAAACCATAAAACTAAGCCTAAACCCTAATCTCTTAACTAGTAAGAAACATAACTATAAATAGGTAATTTATTGAGACTTCTGTTACTTATTGGAATAACTACATATATAGAACTAAAATTGGCAGAAAGAACATAAAAAAAAAAAATGACCTAAAATCAAAATCTAGTAACACTTAGCACTTATTGACGAACTACATTCATTATAGAAACAAAATGGACTAGATATGACTAGACCCTACCCTAAACATAAACCCGAACTAAAAACTAAAGTTCAACCTAGAAATAAAAGACTATATCCACTAGAGACCAAACACGAAACTTTAACCTCGTAAACACTAAACCCTAAATCACTAAAACCAAAACCATAAGACAAAAATTGACCTTAATCTTAAACCCTAATCTCAAACCCCAAACCTATACCTAAAATGAAATTAAGGAACTAAAATGGAAATGAAGAAATATATCAAAATACTAAACGTTACAAATTCTAAATCAAGTGACGACTTTTGCACAAAGTAGGTGAAACTACTTAATTAACGAACTATAAATATGGCAAAACAAAAAATGAAACTTGAGTAGATAAGAAAAACATATACAACAACATAAAAGGTTGACTCAAGAAATCAATTAGTAACTTATGCACTTATTCGACAGCTAGAATTGTGTTAGGAAATGAAATTATGGACTAAGATATGACGCTGACCCTTAACCGCTTGAACGATAAATTCTTGAACCACATAACATCTAAAACAGTAACCCTAAACCCTAAGTCGCGAAAACTTAAAACTAAAACGTAAAACCTAAAACGCTAAAATCTAAAACTAGAAACCTAAAACCTAAAACCTAAAATCTAAAACTAAAACCTAAAACTATAAACCGTAAAACTAAAACTGAAACCTAAAACTAAAACCTAAAACCTAAACCTATACCCTAAAATAAAACCCTATATCCTATACCTAGATATCCCTTAACCTCTAAAGTCCTAAACCTAAACCCTAAATCCGCTAGAACCTAAACCTAGAAACCTAAAACCTAAACTTAGAAACTAAACCTATAGACTAAAAACCTAAAACTAAAACCTAAACTCTAAAACCTAAAACTAAAGACTAAAACTAATAACCGTAAAACCTAATACCTGTAAACTAAACCTAAAAGCTAAAACCTAAAATCAAAGACTAAAACCTAAAACCTAAACTAAAACTAAACCAAAACCTAAAACCTAAAACCTAAACCTAAACCTAAAACCTAAACTAACCTAAAAACCTAAATACATAAAAACCTAAACTAAACCTAAATACCTTTAAAACCTAAAAATAAAACCTAAAACCCTAAAATAACCTAAAGACCTAAAATCTAAAACCAAACAAAATTAAACCTAAAACTAAAACTAAAACTAAACTAAAACTAAAACTAAGGACCTAAACCTAAAACGCTAAACTAAAACCTAAAACCTAAAACCTAAAACTAAAACCTAAAATCTAAAACTAAAAACCTAAAACCTAATACCATAAAACCTAAAACCTAACTAAAACTTAAAACCTAAGAACTAAAACCTAAAACTAAAACTAAAACCGTAAAAACACTAAAACTCAAACTAAAACTAAACCCTAACTAAAACCTAAAACTAAAACCTAAAACTAAACTAAAACCTAAACTAAAACTAAACCTAAACCTAAAACTAAACCAAAACTAAAAATAAAACCCTAAAACTAAAGTAAAACTAAAACTAAAACCTAAAACCTAAAACCATAAACTAAATCCTGAAAATAAAACGTAAAACTAATCTAAACTAAAAGCCTAAACTAAAACTAAAACCTAAAACCAAACCTAACCTAGAAACCTAAAACTAAAACCTAAAACCTAAAACCTAAAAACCTAAAACCGTAAAACTAAAACTAAAACGTAAAACTAGAACTAAACCCTAAACCTAAACTAACTAAACCAAATAAAACTAAAATGTAAAACTAAAACCTGAAAACTAAACCTAACCATAAATCCTAAAACCTAAACTAAACTAAACCCTATAACCCTAAACCTAAACATAAAGCCCTAAACCCTAAACCCTAAAGCTAAGCTAAGCCTAAAGCCTAAAGCCGTTAAAGCCTAAAGCCTAAAGCCAAAGCCTAAAGCTAAAGCGTAAAGCTAAAGCCTAAAGCTAAAGGCCTATACCCTAAACCCAAACCTAAACCCTTAAACCTAATCTTAAAGCGCTAAACCAAAACGTTAAATTCTAAGACCCTAAAACAAACAAAGACTGACTAAAATCCTAAAACTTGAAATGTAAATCACAGTGACACTTTTGTCACTAATAGGTTGAACTACATTTCATGTAACATGAATGGACAACAATAAAAAACATAACAAGTCCTCACAATGAACCTTAAATTTAATATATTGAACTTTTGCACTATTAAGACATCATCGTTTGTAAACAAAAATGGACTAGATACCACCTGAGTAAACAACAAAATGACGCTAAAACCTCTAATCATCCATATGAGAATTAAGCGTTAATTATATCAATGAAAACATTGGATTAAAATAAATTGTACTAGAATTGACCTAGGCTAAAACTAGAAAAACTAAACCCTCAAACCTAAAACCCTTCAAACTTGAAAACCTAACTAAAACTAATAAACTAAAACCTTAATAACTAAAGTCAAACCTAAAACTGAAAACCAAAACTCTAGAACACTAAATACCTATAAACTAAAATAATAACTAAAAACTAAAACCATAAAACCTAAAAACCTAGAAACCTTAAACCTAAACTGAAAACCTAAACCTAAACCTAAATAAAATTAAACTAAAACCTAAAACCTTAAAAATAAAACCGTAGAAACTTTAAAACCTAAAATCAAAAACCAGGTCCTAAAACCTAATACACCTATGACTAAACCTAAACCCTAAGTTTTTTAACCGTAGTAAAAGACAAAAATGACCTAAAAATATAATGTATTGAGACTTGTTACTTATTGGACAAACAGCATATAAAAGAAATAAAATTGACAGAAACGAAAACATACAAAATACAAAAATGACCTTAAAATCAAAATTCATACAGTTATGCACTTTATTCGAACAAACTACTATTGATTGCAAAACAAAATGGACTAGATATAACTAGACCCGTAACCCTAAACCTAACCTAAATCCCTAAGACTAAACTTCTAAACCTATAAGCCCTAAACCTAAACCGCTAAACGCTAACCCACCTAAACCCTAAACCTAACCCAAACTCTAAAACTCTACAACCAAACCTAAACCTAAACCCGAAACCTAACCCTAAACCTAAGCCTAAAGCTAAAGCCTAAAGCCTAAAGCATAAAGCTAAAGCTAAAGCTTAAAGGCTAAAGCGAAAGCCTAAACCTAAACCTAAACGCTAATACTGTCGCTAAAGCCTAAATTTAATAGCTAAACACAAAACGTTAAACCTAAACCCTATAAACCAAACACCGATGACCTAAATCTAAAGACCGTGAAATGTAAATCAAGTGAAACACTTTGTCACTAATAGGTTTAACTACAGTTCATTAACAACGAAAATGGACAACAACCTAAAAAACATACCAATTCCACAATGACTGAAATTTTAGATATATTGACTTTTGCACTATTAGGACGAATACACTGTTTAGAAACAAAAATGGACTAGATTCCCAAAACCCCCCTATACAAAAAAAAAAAAAAACCAAAAACAAACAGACCTAAAATCGTATATCATTAGATAAACTTATGCTTTTTAATTATATTCATAAATACATTGGTTAAAAAGAAATGTACTAGAATTGACATCGTAAGCCCTAAACTAGAAATAATCTAAACCCTAAACATAAACTAAACCTAAACGTAAATACCTAAAACCTAAAACTAAAATAAACCTAAAACTAAAACCTAAAACTAAAACCTAATCCTCAAATCCTAAAACCTAAAACCTAAAACTAAACCTAAAACCAAGAAACAAAGTCTAAAACTAACCTATAACTAACTCTAAACTAAATCTTTTACCTATAATGACAAGAAGTGACTTACAAAAATATTAATGTTTTGAGACTTTTGTCTATTGACAAAACTACATATAAAAGAACTAAAATGACTGAAAGAAAATAAAAAAACAAAAATTGACTAAAAATAAAATCTATAACACTTAATGCTACTTATCTCACGAATTACATTTGATGTCAGAAACAAAATGACTAGTAGTGAACTGAGACCGTAACCTAGACATAACTCGAACAGCAAACACTAAAGCTAAGACACTAAAGCCTAAGCCCTAAATACCTCCAAAACCCTAAACCCGTAAACCCTAAACCCTAACAACCTAAACCTAAACGCTAAACCTAAACCTTAAACCTAAAACCTAAACCCTAAACCTAAATCCTAAACCTAAACCTAAACCTAAAAAAACCAAACCTAGACGCGCTAAACCCTAAAGCCCTAAAGCTAAAGCTAAAGCCTTAAAGCCTAAAGCCTAAACCTAAGCCTAAAGCTAAAGCCTAAAGCCTAAACTAAAGCCTAAAGCTAAAAGGCTAAAGCCTGAAAGCCTAAACCTAACCTAAACCCTAAACCTAAATATTCAAAGCCTAAACCAAAACTTAAACCTAAACTAATATCCAAACACCGATGACCTAAATCCTAAAACCTGAGAATGTAAATCAAGTGACACGTTTGCACTAATTAGGTGAACACATTCATTAACAAACTGAAGATGGACAACACAAATACATAGGAACCATTCCACAATGAATCTAAATTTTAATATTATTGAACCTTTGCACTTATTAGATGCGAACTACATCCTGTTTAGGAAACAAAAATTGGTACTAGAGTTCATCCTAGTAACAAAAAATGACCTAAAATCTATATCCAATAGAGAATTAATGCTGTAATTATATATGAAACATAATTGGTTAAAAACATAAATGTACTAGAATTGGACCTAGGCCAAAAACAGAAAACTAAACCCTAAACCTAAAGCACTAAACCCTAGAAAACTAAAAGCTAAAACTAAAACTTAAAACTAAAACGCTAACTAAAACCTAAAAACCTAACTAAAAACTTAAACTAAAACCAAAAACATAAGTCCTAAACTAACACCTATGACCTAACCTAAACCCTAGATTCTTTTACTAGTAAAGGATCAAATGACCTAAAATATTAATGTATTGACGATTTTTGTTACTTATTGAGCAAACTACATTAAGAAACTGAAGATTGTACAGAATGAAACTGTAAAAACAGGAAAAATTGACCTAAAAATAAATCTAGTAACATATGCACTGATTCGATACGAACTGACATTGATTCAGAAACAAAGGATAGATATGAATTAGAGCCGTAACCCTTAAACATAACCGAACCTGCAAAAACAGCTAAACCCTAGAACCCTAGTCCGCGAACCTAAACATAAAGTCTATATACTAAAGCCTAAAGCCTAATGAGCTAAATCTAAAGCCTAAAGCTAATAGCCTAAAGCCAAAAGCTAAAGGCCTAAAGCTAAGCTAAAGCCTAAAGCTAATAGCTAAAGCTAAAGCTCTAAGTCCAAAGCTAAACTAAAGCCTAAAGCCTAAGCCTAAAGCTAAGCGCCTAGAATGCCTAAAGCCCTAAAGCCTAACCTACAGCCTAAAGCCTATAAGCCTAAAGCCTAAAGCCTAAGCCTAAAGAACTAACCCTATAGACTAAACTAAACTAAAGCTAAAAAGCCTAAAAGCTAAAGCTTAAGCCTAAAGCATAACGCCAAAACCTTAAAACCTAAACCCTAAAACAAACACGGATGGTCTAAATACTAAACCTGAAATGATTAAATCAAAGTGACACTTTTGGCACATAATTAGGGTTGAACTAAAATCTACAATGAGAATGGACAACAACATAAAATCATAACAATTCCACAGATGAACCTCTTAATTTAATATATTGTATTCTTTATTAGACAGAACTAGCACTGTTGTTAGAAACAAAATGACTAGACTTCCACTAGTAACAAGAATAAGACCATAAAATCTATATCCAGAGAGCTATGCTTTTAAGTTATATATGAAAATACATTGGTTAAAACATAAATTACTTGATTGAGCTAGGTCCTTAACTAAAATACTAAACCCTAAAACCCTAATTGCTAACGCTAGTAAGACAAAAATAGCAGCTAAATATTAATCTTATTGAGACTTTTGTTTTTTGTTTGGAACAAACAACATATATAAAACTAAAATTGACGAGAGAAGAAAAAATAAAAAAACAAAATGACTCTAAATATCAAATCTTAGTAAGACTTATGCACTTATTCGAGCAAACTACATTTGAATAAGAATTACAAAATGGGACTATGATTGACCTAGACCCTTAATCGCTACACATATAGACCCGAACTTAAAAACTTAAAGCTAAACCCTAAAACTAAACCCTAAACCAATACCTAAACATAAAACCTAAACCTAATCCGAGAATTGCTAAAGCCCTAAATCGCTAAACCCTAAACACTAAAAACCAAACCCCTAGACCAAAATAACTTTAATCTTTAAACCCTAAAATCCAAACCCCGAAACACTATAACCCAAAATGAATAAGAAATAAATGGATAAAAAGAAACAGATCAAAAACCAAAACGTCGTAAAATCTAAATCAATTGACATAACTTTTTGCACTATATAGGTTGAAACTACAATTTGATTACAACTAAAATGGACTACAGCAACAATAAAATTGACAGAAAGATAAAAACAACAAAAAAAAGACCTAAATCAAAATCTACGTAAGACAGTAATAAAGATGACCTAAACAAAATTTTCTTTAAAATAAGAAAAAAATGGGAAAAATAAAATCCCTCCCCCCCTTTTCTCCTGTTTTTCAAAAACCAACGAAAAAAAGGGGAAAAAAAAAAAGGGGGAAAAAGGGGGAAGGGGGGGAAATAAAAGAAAAGAGAGATTAGCCATTTATTTTCTAAAGAAATTTTTGTTTTTGGTCATTTATTACGTGTTGTTATCAAGTCTTTGATTTAGGGTCATTTTTTTTGTTGTTTATTGTTGTCTTCTGTCAATTTTTTTGTTGTAGTGCCATTTTAGTGTTAATCTAATGTAGTTCAACCTATAGTGATAAGTGTCACTTGAATTTAGATTTACGACGTTTGGGTTTTTGATATGTTTCTTTACTTTCCTTTTTAAGTTCTTATTTCATTGTTTAGGGTTTAGGGTTTAGGGTTTAGGATTTCGGATTAGGGTTTAGGGTTTATGGTTTAGGGTTTTGGTTTAGGGTTTAGGCTTTAGTGTTTTTTAGGTTCGGTTTATGGTGTAGGGTTAAGGGTCTAGGTCATATCTAGTCCATTTTGTTTCTTAAATCAATGTAGTTTGTCGAATAAGTGCATAAGTGTTACTAGATTTTGATTTTAGGTCATTTTGGTTTTTGTTATGTTTCTTTCTGTCAATTTTAGTTCTTATATATGTTGTTTGTCCAACAAGAACAAAAAGTCTCAATAAATTAATATTTTAGCTTATTTTGGTCTTTACTAGGTTAAGGGATTAGGGTTTAGGGTTTAGGGTTTAGGTTTTATAGTTTAAGGGCCTAGGTCAATTCAAGTACATTTATGTTTTAACCAATGTATTTCATGATATAATTAAAAGCATAATTCTCTATGGATATAGATTTTAGGTCATTTTGTTGTTTACTAGGTGGAATCTAGTCCATTTTTGTTTCTAAAACAGTGTAGTTCGTCTAATAAGTGCAAAAGATTCAATATATTAAAATTTGAGGTCATTGTGGAATTGGGTTATGTTTTTTGTTGTAGTCCATTTCAGTTGTTAATGAATTTAGTTCAACCTATTAGTGCAAAAGTGTCACTTGATTTACATTTCAGGCTTTAGGATTTAGGTCTTTCGGTGTTTAGGTTTTAGGGTTTAGGGTTTAAGGTTTTGGGTTTAGGCTTTAGGCTTTAGCTTTAGGCTTTAGGCTTTAGGCTTTAGGCTTTAGGGCTTTAGGCTTAGGCTTTAGGCTTAAGGCTTTAGGCTTTAGGCTTTAGGCTTTAGGCTTTAGGCTTTAGGCTTTAGGCTTTAGGCTTTAGGCTTTAGGCTTAGGCTTTAGGCTTTAGGCTTAGGGGTTTTAGGCTTTAGGCTTTAGGCTTTAGGCTTTAGGCTTTAGGCTTTAGGCTTTAGGCTTTAGGCTTTTAGGCTTTAGGCTTTAGGCGGATAGGCTTTATGCTTTAGGCTTTAGGCTTTAGGGTCTAGGCTTTTAGGCTTTAGCTTTAGCTTTAGGCTTTAGGCTTTTGTTTAGGCTTAGGCTTTAATTTAGGCTTTAGGTTTAGGCTTTTATTAGTGCATTAGTGTTACTTAGACAGGTTAGCTTTAGGCTTTAGGTAGATTTTGTAGGTTTTTAGGCTTTAGTGTTTAGTTCTTTTATGGCTGTCCAATAGGCTTTAGTTCTTTAGCTTTAGGCTTTTTGCTTTAGGCTTTAGGCTTTAGGCTTTAGGCTTTAGGTTTAGGTTTTAGGACTTTAGTTTAGCTTTAGGCTTTAGGCTTTAGGTTTTTAGGCTTTAGGCTTTAGTTTTAGGGTTTAGGCTTTAGGCTTTAGGGTTTAGGGTTTAATTAGGGTTTAGGGTTTAGGTTTTTATAGTTTAAGGGCCTAGGTCAATTCTAGTACATTTATGTTTTAACCAATGTATTTCATGATATAATTAAAAGCATAAATTCTCTATGGATATAGATTTTAGGTCATTTTGTTGTTTACTAGGTGGAATCTAGTCCAATTTTGTTCTAAAACAGTGTAGTTCGTCTAATAAGTGCAAAAGAGGTTCAATATATTAAAATTTTAAGGTCATTGTGGAATTGGTTATCTTTTTTATGTTTTGTCCATTTCAGTTGTTAATGAATTAGTTCAACCTATTAGTGCAAAAGTGTCACTTGATTTTACATTCAGGTTTTAGGATTTAGGTCATCGGTGTTTGGTTTTAAGGTTTAGGGTTTTCGTTTTGGATTTAGGCTTTAAAGGTAGGGTTTAGGGTTTAGTTTTTAGGGTTTAGGCTTTAGGCTTTAGGCTTTAGGCTTTAGGCTTTAGGCTTTACTTTAGCTTTAGGCTTTAGGCTTTAGGCTTTAGCGTTAGGCTTTAGGCTTTAGCTCTAGGTTTTAGGCTTTAGGCTTTAGGCTTTAGGTTTTTTAGGTTAGGGTTTAGGGTTTAGGGTTTTAGGCTTTAGGGTTTAGGTTTTTACTTGATTTAGGTTTTAGGGTTTAGGTTTTGTTTAGGTTTAGGGTTTAGGGTTTTTTTAGGTTTTAGGTTTTAGGGTTTAGGGTTAGGTTTTAGGTTTAGGGTTTAAGGTTTAGGTTTAGGCTTTAGGCTTTAGGCTTTGAGTTTATGTTTAGAGGGTTAGGGTTTAGTTTCATTTATCCATTTAGTTTCTTAATCAATGTAGTTCGTCGAATAAGTGTTTAAGTGTTACTAGGTTTTTGATTTTAGGTCATTTAGGTTTTAGTCATGTTTCTTTCAGTCAATTTTAGGTTCTTTTATAGTAGTTTGTCAATAATAAGTACTAGTCTCATACATTAATATTTTTAGGTCATTTTAGTCTTTACTAGGTAAAAGGGATTAGGGTTTAGGCTTTAGGTTAATAGGTTTTAGCTTTTAGGACATTTGGCTTTTGGTGTTTGTTTTAAGGAGAACTAGGTTAGCTTTAGGTTTTAGGTTTTAGGTTTTAGGTTTTTAGGCTTTAGGTCTTAATAGGTTTAGGTTTTAGCTTATTTTAGGTTTTAGGGTTTAGGGTTTAGGGTTTAGGGTTTAGGGTTTAGGTTTTCTAGTTTTAGGGCCTAGGTCAATTCTAGTACATTTATGTTTTAACCAATGTATTTCATGATATAATTAAAAGCATAATTCTCTATGGATATAGATTTTAGGGTCATTTTGTTGTTTACTAGGTGGAATCTAGTCCATTTTTGTTTCTTAAAAACAGTGTAGTTCGTCTAATAAGTGCAAAAGATTTCAATATATTAAAATTTTAGGTCATTGTGGAATTGGTTATGTTTTTTGTTGTTGTCCATTTCAGTTGTTATTGAATTTAGTTTAACCTATTAGTGCAAAAGTGTCACTTGATTTACATTTCAGGTTTTAGGATTTAGGTCATCGGTGTTTGGTTTTAGGGTTTAGGGTTTAAGGTTTTGGGTTTAGGCTTTAGGCTTTAGGCTTTAGGCTTTAGGCTTTAGGCTTTAGGCTTTAGGCTTTAGGCTTTAGGCTTTAGGCTTTAGGCTTTAGGCTTTAGGCTTTAGGCTTTAGGCTTTAGGCTTTAGGCTTTAGGCTTTAGGCTTTAGGCTTTAGGGTTTAGGCTTTAGGCTTTAGGCTTTAGGGTTTAGGGTTTAGGGTTTAGGGTTTAGGGTTTAGGGTTTAGGGTTTAGGGTTTAGGGTTTAGGCTTTAGTGTTTTGCGGTTCGGGTTTATGTTTAAGGGTTAGGGGTCTAGTTCATATCTAGTCCATTTTGTTTCTGAATCAATGTAGTTCGTCGAATAAGTGCATAAGTGTTACTAGATTTTGATTTTAGGTCATTTTTTTTTGTTATGTTTCTTTCTGCCAATTTTAGTTCTTATATATGTAGTTTGTCCAATAAGTACAAAAGTCTCAATAAATTACTATTTTAGGTTATTTTGGTCTTTACTAGGTTAAGAGATTAGGGTTTAGGGCTTAGGTTTTATGGTTTAAGGGACTAGGTCAATTCTTGTACATTTTGGTTTTAACGAATGTATTTCATGATATAATTAAAAGCATAATTCTCATGGATATAGATTTTAGGTCATTTTGTTGTTTACTAGGTGGAATCTAGTCCATTTTATTTCTAAAAAAATTTTTGTTTAGGTCATTTTATTACTATGTGTTACTAGATTTTGATTTTAGGTCATTTTTTTTGTTGTTAATTTTCTTTCTGTCAGTTTTTTTTGTTGTAGTCCATTTTAGTTGTTAATCAATGTAGTTCAACCTATTAGTGCAAAAGTGTCACTTGATTTAGATTTTACGACGTTTTGGTTTTGATATGTTTCTTTACTTCCATTTTAGTTCTTATTCATTTTAGGGTTTAGGGTTTGGGGTTTGGGATTTAGGGTTTAAGATTAAGGTTATTTTGGTCTTAGGGTTTGGTTTTAGTGTTTAGGGTTTAGGGTTTAGGGTTTAGGATTTAGGATTTAGGATTTAGGGTTTATGGTTTAGGTTTTTGGTTTAGGTTTTGGTTTAGGGTTTAGGCTTTAGTGTTTTTAGGTTCGGGTTTATGGTGTAGGGTTTAAGGGTCTAGGTCATATCTAGTCCATTTTGTTTCTTAATCAATGTAGTTTGTCGAATAAGTGCATAAGTGTTACTAGATTTTGATTTTAGGTCATTTTGGTTTTTTGTTATGTTTCTTTTCTGTCAATTTAGTTCTTATATATGTTGTTTGTCCAACAAGAACAAAAGTCTCAATAATTTAATATTTTAGGTTATTTTGGTCTTTACTAGGTTAAGGGATTAGGGTTTAGGTTTAGGGGTTTAGGTTTTATAGTTTAAAGGCCTAGGTCAATTCAAGTACATTTTTGTTTTAACCAATGTATTTCATGATATAATTAAAAGCATAATTCTCTATGGATATAGATTTTAGGTCATTTTGTTGTTTACTAGGTGGAATCTAGTCCATTTTTTGTTTCTAAAACAGTGTAGTTCGTCTAATAAGTGCAAAAGATTCAATATATTAAAATTTTAGGTCATTGTGGAATTGGTTATGTTTTTTGTTGTTGTCCATTTCAGTTGTTAATGAATTTAGTTCAACCTATTAGTGCAAAAGTGTCACTTGATTTACATTTCAGGTTTTAGGATTTAGGTCATCGGTGTTTGGTTTTAGGGTTTAGGGTTTAACGTTTTGGGTTTAGGCTTTATAGCTTTTAGGGTTTAGGGTTTAGGGTTTAGGGTTTAGGCTTTAGGCTTTAGGCTTTAGGCTTTAGGCTTTAGGCTTTAGGCTTTAGGCTTTAGGCTTTAGGCTTAGGCTTTAGGCTTTAGGCTTTAGGCTTTAGGCTTTAGGGTTTAGGCTTTAGGCTTTAGGCTTTAGGGTTTAGGGTTTAGGGTTAAGGGTTTAGGGTTTAGGGTTTAGGGTTTAGGGTTTAGGGTTTAGGCTTTAGTGTTTTGCGGTTCGGGTTTATGTTTAAGGGTTACGGGTCTAGTTCATATCTAGTCCATTTTGTTTCTGAATCAATGTAGTTCGTCGAATAAGTGCATAAGTGTTACTAGATTTTGATTTTAGGTCATTTTTGTTTTTGTCATGTTTCTTTCTGTCAATTTTAGTTCTTTTATATGTAGTTTGTCCAATAAGTACAAAAGTCTCAATAAATTACTATTTTAGGTTATTTTGGTCTTTACTAGGTTAAGAGATTAGGGTTTAGGGCTTAGGTTTTATGGTTTAAGGGACTAGGTCAATTCTTGTACATTTTGGTTTTAACGAATGTATTTCATGATATAATTAAAAGCATAATTCTCAATGGATATAGATTTTAGGTCATTTTGTTGTTTACTAGGTGGAATCTAGTCCATTTTATTTCTAAAAAAATTTTTGTTTAGGTCATTTTATTACTATGTGTTACTAGATTTTGATTTTAGGTCATTTTTTTTGTTGTTAATTTTCTTTCTGTCAGTTTTTTTGTTGTAGTCCATTTTAGTTGTTAATCAATGTAGTTCAACCTATTAGTGCAAAAGTGTCACTTGATTTAGATTTTACGACGTTTTGGTTTTTGATATGTTTCTTTACTTCCATTTTAGTTCTTATTCATTTTAGGGTTTAGGGTTTGGGGTTTTGGGATTTAGGGTTTAAGATTAAGGTTATTTGGTCTTAGGGGTTTTGGTTTTAGTGTTTAGGGTTTAGGGTTTAGGGTTTAGGAATTTAGGATTTAGGGTTTAGGGTTTATGGTTTAGGGTTTTGGTTTAGGGTTTAGGCTTTAGTGTTTTTAGGTTCGGGTTTATGGTGTAGGGTTAAGGGTCTAGGTCATATCTAGTCCATTTTGTTTCTTAATCAATGTAGTTTGTCGAATAAGTGCATAAGTGTTACTAGATTTTGATTTTAGGTCATTTTTTTTTTTGTTATGTTTCTTTCTGTCACAATTTTAGTTCTTATATATGTAGTTTGTCCAATAAGAAACAAAGTCTCAATAAATTACTATTTTAGGTTATTTTGGTCTTTACTAGGTTAAGGGATTAGGGTTTAGGGTTTAGGGTTTAGGTTTTATAGTTTAAGGGCCTAGGTCAATTCAAGTACATTTTTGTTTTAACCAATGTATTTCATGATATAATTAAAAGCATAATTCTCTATGGATATAGATTTTAGGTCATTTTGTTGTTTACTAGGTGGAATCTAGTCCATTTTTGTTTCTAAAACAGTGTAGTTCGTCTAATAAGTGCAAAAGATTCAATATATTCAAATTTTAGGTCATTGTGGAATTGGTTATGTTTTTTGTTGTTGTCCATTTCAGTTGGTAATGAATTTAGTTTAACCTATTAGTGCAAAAGTGTCACTTGATTTACCAAGTACTAATTACCAAAGTGCAATCTCTCACGGATAATTGTACAGCCTCTCACAGACCAGTACTAATTACGAAATAGTTTTGCAATCAATCATAATTGTACAGCCTCTCACAGACCAGTACTAATTACCAAAGTGCAATCTCTCACGGATCAACACGATTTACTAGCGTGCAGTCTCTCACAGACCAGCACAACATACAAGAGTGCAGTCACTCACAGACCAGCACAATTTTCTAGCGTGCAGCCTCTCACAGACCAGCATGATTTTCTAGAGTGCAATCGCTCACAGATCAGCACATTCTAAAGTGCAATCTCTCACAGATAAGCACGACGCGACAATCCCCGCAAGGATAAGATGAACCAACAATTCACATGGCATCATCACGTGGCCCATCATGGTCACCACTATCACCATGGCCCCATCGCAGTCACCATGTACTATGAAATGCATGAGCAAAACATAACTCTTTTCACCATAATCATTAAGTAAACAAAGATATTAAAAGATTCCTCATTTTTAATACTCGTTTAACTCTAACAATTTTGACGACAAACATTAAGTAAACAAAGATATTAAAAGATTCCCCATTTTTAATACTCGTTTAACTCTAATTGTTTTCACATTCCACACAAAACATACTCAGACATATTCTCAAATTCAATCCACAATTCACACCACATCACATCAATTCATTTTTCCCCAAAATCCACACAAACACATCTCAAAATTTATAAATATTAATTATGAACACGTCAAACACGACAACCACAAAATTATCACAATCAACCACTCAAACACATCAAATTTCATTTCCTCAAAACCACACATAAATGAGTTAAATTCACTTTCCACGAAACACTCATCAATATCACCAAAAACCCAACTCTAAAATTTCACCCATAAAAGCATTAAACTCATTTTCCCCAAATCAACACTTCAACCCTAACAAATTTCTTTTCCACACAACCACATATAAGTCCCTAAATGCAAACTAAAAGTTTGGAAGGAGCCCTTACCTAACGATAGCTCTAAAACGCGAATAACTGCATAAGTGTTACTAGATTTTGGAAGGAGCCCTCATATCTAGTCCATTTTGGTACTTAATCAATGTAGTTAATCGAATAAGTGCATTAGTGTTACTAGATTTTGGAAGGAGCCCTCATATCTAGTCCATTTTGGTACTTAATCAATGTAGTTAATCGAATAAGTGCATAAGTGTTACTAGATTTTGATTTTAGGTCATTTTTGTTTTTGATATGTTTCTTTCTGACCATTTTAGTTCTTATTCATGTAGTTCGTCCAATAAGTGGAAAAGTCTCAATACATTAATTTTTTAGGTCATTTCGGTCTTATGTTAAGGGATTAGGGTTTAGGGTTTAGGTTTTATGGTTAAAGGTTTAAGGGTCTAGGTCTATTATAGACCCTTTTTTTCTTCTTCATCAATGTAGTTCGTCGAATCAGTGCATAAATCTACCTGGATTTAAATTTTGGTTATTTTGGTTTTTGGATATGTTTCTTTTTGTACATTTTAATTCTTATTCATTGTAGTTCGTCAAATAAGTACAAAATTCAAAATGCATAAATATTTTAGGTGATTTTGGTCTTTACTAGGTTTAGGGATTAGGGTTTAGGTTTTAGGTTTTAGGGTTTAGAGTTTAGGGTTTAGGGTTTAGGGTTTAGGGTTTAGGGTATAGGGTACAGGGTACAGGGTACAGGGTCAGGGTAGGTACTAGGGTACAGGGTAAGGGTACAGGGTACAGGGTACAGGGGGTACAGGGTACAGGGTACAGGGTACAGGGTACAGGGTACAGGGTACAGGGTACAGGGTACAGGGTACAGGGCGGTACATAGGGTACAGGGTACAGGGTAGGGGGTACAGGGTACAGGGTATAGGGGTTAGGGTGTAGGGTATAGGGTATAGGGTATAGGGTCTAGGGTATAGGGTATAGGGTATATGGTTCAGGGTTTTGGGTTTAGGGTTTAAGCTTTAGAGTTTAGGATTTAAGGTTTAGGGTTTAGTGTTTTGGGTTTCTGGTTTAAGGTTAAGGGTCTAGGTCTATTCTAGTCCATTTTGTTTCTTAATCATTGTATTTCATCGATTAAGTGCATAAGTGTCACTAGATTTTGATTTTAGGTCAATTTTGTTTTTGATATGTTTCTCTTTGTCCAATTAAGTTTTTATTCATGGTAGTTCGTCCAAGAAGTTAAAAATTCTCAAAGCATTAATATTTTAGGTCATTTTGGTCTTTCTAGGTTAAGGGATTAAGGTTTAAGGTTTAGGTTTAATGGTTTATGGTTTAAGGTTAAGGGTTAAAGGTTAGAGGTCTAGGTCTATTATAGACCAGTTTTCTTCTTTATCAATATAGTTCGTCGAATATGTGCATAAATCTAACTGGATTTAGATTTTGGTTTTTTATATGTTTCTTTTTGTGCAATTTAGTTCTTATTCATTGTAGTGCGTCCAATAAGAACAAATTTAAAAATGTACCCTAAACCCTAAACATTTATTAAAATGCATAAATATTTTAGGTTATTTTGGTCTTTACTAGGTTTAGGTATTAGGGATTAGGGTTTAGGTTTTAGGTTTTAGGTTTTAGGTTTAATGTTTTAGGGTTTAGGGTTTAGAGTTTAGTGTTTAAGGTTTAGGGTTTATGGTATAGGTTTTCAGGTATAGTGTTTTGGTTTTTGGGTTTAAGGTTTAAGTGTTAAGGGTCTAGAGTTTAGGCTTTAGGGTTTAGGGTTTAGGGTTAAGGGTCTAGGTCTATTCTAGTCCATTTTGGTTCTTAATAAATGTAGTTCGTCGTAATTGCAAAAGTCTCCCTAGTTTTAGATTTTAGGTTATTATGGTTTTTGATATGTTTCTTTTTTTCCATTTTAGTTCTTATTCATTGTAGTTCGTCCATTAAGTTCAAAAGTCTCAATGCATTAATAATTTATATCATTATTGTCTTTACAAGGTTAAGGGATTAGGGTTTAGGGTTGAGGGTCTAGGTCTGTTATAGACCATTTTTCTTAATTAATTTAGTTCGTCGAATAAGTGCATAAATCTTACTTGATTTAGATTTTGGTTATTTTGGTTTTTGATATGTTTCTTTTTGTACATTGTAGTTCTTATTCATTGTAGTTCGTCCAATAAGTAATAAAGTCAAAATGCATTATATTTTAGGTATTAGGTATTAGGTATTAGGTTTTAGGGTTTAGGGTTTAGGGTTTAGGTTTTAGTGTTTTGGGTTTAGGGTTTAAGGTTAAGGGTTAAGGGTGTAGGTCTATTCTAGTCCATTTTGGTTCTTACTCAATGTAGTTCGTTGAATAAGTGCATAAGTGTCACTAGATTTTGATTTTAAGTCATTTTTGTTTTTGATCTGTTTCTTTTTGTCCATTTTAGTTCTTCTTCATTGTAGTTCGTCCAATAAGTGCAAAAGTCTCAACGCATTAATATAGTAGGTCATTTTTGTCGTTACGAGGTCTATTCTAGTCCATTTTGATTATTCCTCAATGTAGTTGGTCAAATAAGTGCAAAGTTTTCAACGGATTCATATATTAGGTCATTTGTGGTCTTTATAAGGTGTAGGGTTAAGGGTTTTGGGTTTAGGGTTTCAGGTCTAGGTCTATTCTACTCCATTTTATTTTAAATAATGTATTTCATGAAATAAGTGCAAAATTCTCAATGGATATAGATTTTAGGTCATTTTGTTATTTACTAGGTGTATTCTAGTCCACTTTGTTTTAAAACAATGTAGTTTGTCTAATAAGTGCAAAAGACTTACTTTTAAAATCTTAGGTCATTTTGGTGTTTGTAATTTTTTTGGGGTCAATTTTAGTTGTTAATCAATGTAGTTCAACCTATAAGTGCAAAACTTTCACTTGATTTTTATTTTAGGACATTTTGGTTTTGGATATGTTTCTTTTTGTCTGTTTTAGTCCTTATTCATTTTAGGGTTTAGGGTTTGGAATTTAGTTTGTCCAACAAGTGCCAAATTCTCAACTCATTAATATTTTAGATCATTTTGGTCTTTACAAGGTTAATGGTTAGGGTTTAGGGTTTAGATTTTGGGGTTTAGTGTTTAAGATTAAGGGTTAAGGGTCTAGGTCGGTTCTAGTCCGTTTTGGTTCTTAATCAATGTAGTTCGTCGAATAAGAGCATAAGTCTCACTGGATTTAGATTTTACGTCATTTTGGTTTTTGATATGTTTCTTTTTGTCCATTTCAGTTCTTATTCAATGCAGTTCGTCCAATAAGTTAAAAAGTCTCAATGCGTTAATATTTTAGTTCATTTTAGTCTTTATTAGGTTAAGGGTTTAGTGTCTAGGTTTTATGGTTTAAGGTCTAGGTCTAGTCTAGTCCATTTTGTTTTAATCAATGTATTTCAAGAAATAATTAAAAGCATAATTCTCAATGGATATAGGTTTTAGGTCATTTTGTTGTTTACTAGGTGTAAGCTAGTCCATTTTGTTTCTAAAACAATCTAGTTCTTCTAATAAGTGCAAAGACTCAATATATTAAAATTTTAGGTCATTTTGGAATTTGTTATATTTTTTGTTGTTAACCATTTTAGTTGTTAATGAATGTAGTTCAAGCTATTAGGGCAAAAGTGTTGCTTGATTGAGATTTTAGGACGTTTTGATTTTTGATATGTTTCTTTTTTTCCGTTTTAGTTCTTATTCATTTTAGGGTTTAGGGTTTGGGGTTTGGGATTTAGGGTTTAAGATTAAGGGTTAAGGGTCTAGGTCTATTCTAGTTCATTTTGGTTCTTAATAAATGTAGTTCGTCGAATAAGTGCATAAGTCTCATTGGATTTAGATTTTAGGTTATTTTGGTTTTTGATATGTTTCTTTTTGTCCATTTTAGTTCTTATTCATTGTAGTTCGTCCAATAAGTTGAAAAGTATCATTGCATTAATATTCTAGGTCATTTTCGTCTTTTCTAGGTTAAGGGATTAGGGTTAACGATTAAGGGTCTAGGCCTATTATGGACCATTTCTCTTCTTAATTAATGTAGTTCCTCAAATTAGTGCATCAATCTACCTGTTTTAGATTTTGGTTTTAGGTTTTAGGTAGTTTAGGTTTTAGGTTTTAGGTTTTAGGTTTTAGGTTTTAGGTTTTAGCGTTTTTAGGTTTTAGGTTTTAGTTTTAGATTTTGTTTTAGGTTTTAGGTTTTAGGTTTAGGTTTTAGGTTTTAGGTTTTTAGGTTTAGGTTTTAGGTTTAGGTTTTAGGTTTAGGTTTTAGGTTTTAGGTTTTAGGTTTAGGTTTTAGGTTTTAGGTTTTAGGTTTTTAGGTTTTAGGTTTTAGGTTTTAGGTTTTAGGTTTTAGGTTCTTTAGGTTTTAGGTTTAGGTTTTAGGTTTTTAGTTTTAGGTTTTAGGTTTTAGGTTTTAGGTTTTAGGTTTTAGGGTTTAGGGTTTAGGTTTCAGGATTTAGGTCTTAGGTGTTTTAGGTTTTAGGATTTAGGTTTTTTCGTTGTAGGTTTTAGGTTTTAGGGTTTAGGTTTAGGGTTTTAGGGTTTAGGGTTAAGGTTTAGGTCTTAGGTTTTAGTTTTAAGGTTTATGGTTTTATGGTTTTAGGTTTTAGGTTTATGGGGTTTTAGTTTTAGGTTTATAGGTTTATGGTTTATGGTTTAGGGTTTATGGTTTATGGTTTATGGTTAGGTTTATGTAGGGTTTATGGTTTATGGTTTAGGTTTTATGGTTTTATGGTTTTATGGTTATGGTTTATGGTTTATGGTTTTATGGTTTAGGTTTATGGTTTAGGTTTATGTTATGGTTTATGGTTTATGGTTTATGGTTTATGGTTTATGGTTTATGGTTATGGTTTATGGTTTATGGTTTATGGTTTATGGTTTATGGTTTATGGTTTATGGTTTATGGTTTATGGTTTATGGTTTATGGTTTTATGGTTTATGGTTTTATGGTTTATGGTTTAGGTTTGGTTTATGGTTTATGGTTTATGGTTGGTTTATGTTTATGGTTTTGGTTTTATTGGTTTTATGGTTTAGGTTTTAGGGTTTATCTGTTTTCTTTTGTCCATTTTAGCTTCTTCTTCATTGTTTAGTTCGTCCAATAAGTGCAAAAGTCTCAACGCATTAATATAGTAGGTCATTTTTGTCGTTACGAGGTCTATTCTAGTCCATTTTGATTATCCTCAATAGGGTTTAGGGTTTAGGGTTTAAGCTTTATAGTTTAGGATTTAAGGTTTAGGGTTTAGTGTTTTGGGTTTCTGGTTTAAGGTTAAGGGTCTAGGTCTATTCTAGTCCATTTTGTTTCTTAATCATTGTATTTCATCGATTAAGTGCATAAGTGTCCGAGATTTGATTTAGGTCAATTTGTTTTTGATATGTCTCGTTGGTCCAATTAAGTTTTTATTCATTGGTAGTTCGTCCATAAAGTTAAAAATTCTCAAAGCATTAATATTTTAAGTTAATTTTGGGTCCTTCTAGGTTAAGGGATTAAGGTTTAAGGTTAGGTTTAAAGTTTATGGTTTAAGGTTAATGGGTTAAGGTTAGAGGTCTAGTATATATAGACCAGTTTTCTCTTTATCCAATATAGGTTCGCGAATATGTGCATCAATCTAACTGGATTTTAGATTTTGGTTTATTATATGTTTCTTTTTGTACAATTTAGTTCTTATTCATTGTACTTCCTGTCCACAAGTTCAAATTTCAAAATGCCACCCTAAACCCTAAACATTTATTTAAAATGGCAATAAATATTTTTAGGTTATTTTGGTCTTTACTAGGTTTAGGTATTAGGGATTAGGGTTTAGGTTTTAGGTTTTAGGTTTTAGGTTTAATGTTTTAGGGTTTAGGGTTTAGAGTTTAGTGTTTAAGGTTTAGGGTATATGGTATAGGTTTTCGGGTATAGTGTTTTGGTTTTTGGGTTTAAGGTTTAAGGGTTAAGGGTCTAGAGTTTAGGGTTTAGGGTTTAGGGTCTAGGTCTATTCTAGTCCATTTTGGTTCTTAATAAATGTAGTTCGTCGTATTTGCAAAAGTCTCCCTAGTTTTAGATTTTAGGTTATTATGGTTTTTGATATGTTTCTTTTTTTCCATTTTAGTTCTTATTCATTGTAGTTCGTCCATTAAGTTCAAAAGTCTCAATGCATTAATAATTTATGTCATTATTGTCTTTAGATCATTTTTCTTCTTAATCAATTTAGTTCATCAAATAAGTGCATAAATCTTACTTGATTTAGATTTTGGTTATTTTGGTTTTTGATATGTTTCTTTTTGTACATTGTAGTTCTTATTCATTGTAGTTCGTCCAATAAGTAAAAAGTCAAAATGCATTATATTTTAGGTTTTAGGTTTTAGGGTTTAGGGTTAAGGTTTTAGTGTTTTGGGTTTAGGGTTTAAGGTTAAGGGTTAAGGGTCTAGGTCTATTCTAGTCCATTTTGGTTTCTTACTAATGTAGTTCGTGCAAACTTGCATAAGTGTCACTAGATTTTGATTTATAAGTCATTTTTGTTTTGTTATAGTTTATGATGTTGCTGAATTGTAGGACGTTTGATTAGTGTTATCTGTTTAGTTCTGATTTCATTTTATCAATTTAGGGTATTGTCTAGGTAGAATATAGATCGTAGAATAAGTGCATAATTCTCATATGGATATAGGTAATTTTAGGTTATTTGTCGTTTGTACTAGGTTTTAATCTTAGTCCATTTTAGGTCTTTCGTAAAGTTTTAGGGTTACGAATCTAGGTTCTTCTTAGGTAAGGTGCAAGGTTTAGGTTTCTAGGTTTCTTTTTTGTACAATTTTAGGTTATTCATTGTAGTTAATTTTTTTATATTTTTTGTTTTAGTCAGGTTTAGTGGTTATCAATGTAGTTCAAGCTATTGGTGCAGAAAGTGTTTGCTTGGTTTTAGATTTTAGGTTTAGTTTGATGTATTTGAATATGTCTTAGTTTAGGTTCAGTTTTAATGGTTCTTAATTCATTTTGGGTTCTAGGTTTGGGTTTTGGGACTTTAGGGTTTAATTAAGGGTTAAGGGTCTATGTCTATTCTAGTTCATTTTTGTTTTTAATAAAATGTAGTTCGCTCGAATAAGTGCATAAAAGTCTCATTGGATTAGATTTCAGGTTATTTTTGGTTTTTATATTGTTTCTTTTTGCTCCACATTCTTAGGTCATTTTTATATTCATTGTAGTTGGTTCCAATTAAGTTGTTAAAAAATGTAGAATGCACCTATATTCGCAGTCTTTCTTCGTCTTTATCAGTAGGGTTAAGGGTCTAGTTTAATGATTAAAGGTCTAGGTACTATTCTAGACATTTCTCCTTCTAATCAATGTATTTCTAGAAATAAGTGCATAATTCTAACAGCGGTTTTAGATTTTGCGTATTTTGCGTTTTTGAGTGTATCTGTCCATTTTGTTTCTAAAAAAGACTAGTTCTTCTAATAAGTGCAAAGACTCAATATATTAAATTTTGGTCATTTCGGAATTTTTTTATATTTTTTGTTGTTGTCCATTTTAGTTGTTAATCAATGTAGTTCAAGCTATTAGTGCAAAAGTGTTGCTTGATTTAGATTTTAGGACGTTTTGATTATTGATATGTTTCTTTTTTTCAGTTTTAGTTCTTATTCATTTTAGGGTTTAGGGTTTGGGGTTTGGGATTTCAGGGTTTAAGATTAAGGGGTTAAGGTCTATGTCTATTCTAGTTCATTTTGTTTCTTAATAAATGTAGTTCGTCGAATAAGTGCATAAGTTCTCATTGGATTTAGATTTAAGGTTATTTTGGTTTTTTTATATGTTTTATTTTTGTCCATTTTAGTTCTTATTCATTGTAGTTCGTCAGTAAGTTGAAAAGTATCAATGCATTAATATCTAGGTCATTTTCGTTTTTTCTAGGTTAAGGGATTAGGGTTAATGATAAGGCTATGGCCTATATAGACCATTTCTTTCTTAATTAATGTAGTTCTCGATTTAGTGCATCAATCTAAAGGTTTTAGATTTGGTTATTTTGGTTTTTGATATGTTTCTTTGTAACATTTTAATTCTTATTCATTGTAGTTCGTCCAATAAGTACAAAAGCTCAAAATGCATTATATTTTAGGTCATTTGTCTTTTTTTTGCGTTTTTGGATAGGTAGTTTAACATTTAGTCTTATGGTTTAGGATGTTTTTGGAGGTTTGATTCGGGTTTAGGTTTAGTTTTACGTTTTAGTTTAGGTCTTAGTTTAGTGTTTGGTTTAGTTTAGATTTAGGTTTTAGGTTTTTGGTTTTAGTTTAGTTTTAGTTTAGATTCGAGTTTAGGGTTTTTAGTTTTAGGCTAGTTTTAGTTTTAGGTTTTAGTTTTAGGTTTCAGTAGGATGGTTGTAGTTTTAGTTTTAGTTTAGGTTTTAGGGGTTTTAGGTTTTAGGTTTAGGGTTTAGGGTTTAGGTTTTAGGTTTTAGGTTTTAGGTTTTAGGTTTTAGGTTTTAGGTTTTAGGTTTTAGGTTTTAGGTTTTAGGTTTTAGGTTTTAGGTTTTAGGTTTTAGGTTTTAGGTTTTAGGTTTTAGGTTTTAGGTTTTAGGTTTTAGGTTTTAGGTTTTAGGTTTTAGGTTTTAGGTTTTAGGTTTTAGGTTTTAGGTTTTAGGTTTTAGGTTTTAGGTTTTAGGTTTTAGGGTTTTGGGTTTAGGCTTTAGTGATATGGGTTTTGGGTTTAGGCTTTTAAAATCTTAGGTCATTTTGGTGTTTGTGATTTGTAAGACCCATAATTTTAAAGTACCATTTATGTATTTTTGGTGTATTTTGGATTTTGGCTCGGAGGCTTTAAAGCCAAAGTAATAATATTTTGGGGTTTGATAATCAAAAAGATATTTTAATGCCGATTAAGATTTCTCGTCGATAAATAAATTGAAATTAACTGCGGTGATGCCTTTACGTAGAATTTAGCGTTACGGTGAAATGGCTAATTAACATAATATCTAGATTGAGATATTTGTTAAGTTATATTTATTATATATATGTCATGTATATATGTTTGATTGAGGGAAAGGAAAAGGAAATAGAAAAAGAAAGGAAGGAAATAGAAAAGAAAGGAAAGGACAATAGAAAGAGGAAAAGAGAATAGAGGAAAGGAAAAAGGAAGGAAAAACCAAATCCATCGTCTTTCTTTCTCTCGTGACTCGTGAACCAAAATTTCCTCCTTTCTCCCGCATTATCATTTTCCGTCGCTTTCGTTTTCTTCAAAAACTAGCTAACCCAAGGTTGGTGAGAGTTAGATCAAGGTTTCTCGCAACTTCACTCTCCCATCTTTGATTTCGAAAACGAAGAAAAAACGGTTTTTGAGATCCAAACACAAACCCCTCCGATTTTTTCTAGATCCAAACCTCATTTCTCGAAGACGGTAGAAGGGAAAAGTTTGCTCACCCCACCACGCTCCGGGTGAATAGTGAACTAATTTGGAAGCGGCGTGCGAGCGGAGATTTTACCGGATTACTCGCGGTACCAGAGAACGCACGTTAAAGCTAACGTTGAGGTAAGGGCTTCCTTCCAAATTCTAGTTTGCATTAGGCTTATCTGTGGTTGTGTGTGGGAAGGAATTTGTTTAGGGTTTTAATGTATCGATTTGGGAAAAAACGAAACTAATGCGTTATGGGTAAAACCTTAGAGTTAGGTTTGGTTTATATGATGAATATATTTTGGTAAAGGAATTTGAAGTCATTGTGTGTTTATGAGTAAATGAATTTGATGTATCTGGTGTTATGTGCGTTGATTTGTGTTCGTCGTATTGGGCGTGTTCATACTTGATGGTTGTTTAATGCTGGTGTGGTTGTTGTGAATTATGCTGTTTTGGGTATGTGAGTGTAGATGCTTTGAGTTTGTTTCTGTGGAATTGAAAAATTAGAGTTAAACGAGTATAAAAATGGGATCTTTTAAATACCTCGGTTTACTTTATTGTGCATTTGAGGATAGGCAGTACGTTTATGGTTTACGCTTTTTAGTAAATCGTGCAGACCCGTGATAGGTGGCACCTTGGTAATTGGTACTTTGCTCTGCGATAGAGCGTACAATTATGATTTACGGCCCTTCGAGGAGGTTTGGTTTGGAATTCCGAAGTCATGCATTTTGGCATATACGCATTGCATTAGGGTGCTTGGCACGCGGTCGTGGTTGATTGAGTTTTATGATTAAGTGATTTGAATTTGAGTCGTTGTGGTAATTGCGTTTGAAAATGCTAAGTGTTATGGTGTTGATTGTTTTGTGTAAGTATATGGTTATCGAGATCCCAATTGCCGTGGTAATTGCGTTGAAAATGCTAAGTGTTATGTGTTGATTGTTGTGTGTAAGTATGATGGTTGTCGAGATCCCAATTGCCGTGGTTAATCGTGTAGGAATTGCTAAGTGTTAGGTTGTGAACTTGATTAGAAGACTTGACGTAATGCATGAATTTTTGGAAAAAAACGATCAGGGAAATCGATTTCCCAATCGATTGGATGAGTGCAGGAAGTTAACCATTTTAACCTAATCGATTTGCCAATCGATTGTATAAAATATATCTTCCAAAATCTTTTAAGAAATCAATTTGGAAATCGATTGGCAGAGAGGCAGGAACTCAGCAAAACTGCCGAAATCGATTTGGGAAATCGATTTGGCAACCCAGGGATCATCAGAACTGACAAAATCGACTTAGAAATCGATTTGGTCCATGCAGAAACTCAGCAGAACTGACCAAATCGATTTGGCAATCGATTTGCTCAGCAAAAGTACTTATTTTGAGTTAGATAATCGATTGCTCAACTGATTTATCAATGCTTTGGTCAGTTATGTATTACTTGATGGTTTGAGAACTTCATTTTGAGTTCATTGTTAATTGGTAAGCATTATATGAACTTTTAGCATATGGAAAATCTTTTTAAGGTGCATGCTTAGTTGAAAGGTTATTTTGTGCATTTAAAGCTTAAATGTTATGTGCTATCTGTTAATTTCGGTTGGTGACCCTTTACAATTATTGTGGAAATCTGGGCTTTGCCCTCAGATGAGAGTCAGGACGGTCCTACCGGTTCGTACCCTACGGACGGGGCGCGTGGAGATACTCAGGGTGTATAGCTTTTTGGTAGGATGATCAGATTAGGATGATGTATAGGAACTAGGTGTCCTTCTTTTTGGATCTGGAGTATTTTTAGTTTGGAAAACTGTATTTATACTAATATTGTCAGTTTGACTTCTTATTCGAATGGGTTCCATGTACCATTTGATGTTGTGTAAATGTTTTGGATTTATAATTGGAGAAACTTTTCCGCTGCTTGTAAATTATACTGACTCAATTATTTATCCAAAGTCATTTCCTGATTTAATTTTTTGTTCGTTTTTAATTACTTTTGAAAAAAAAATATACCCTCGCTTTGAAAAACGGGGTGTTACATGATTTTTTTCCGGGTCAATTTTAGTTGTTAATCAATGTAGTTCAACCTATAAGTGCAAAACATTCACTTGATGTTTATTTTTGGACATTTTGGTTTTGGATATGTTTCTTTTTGTCTATTTTAGTCCTTATTCATTTTAGGGTTTAGGGTTTGGAATTTAGTTTGCCCAATAAGTGCCAAATTCTCAACTTATTAATATTATAGGTCATTTTGGTCTTTACAAAGTTAATGGTTAGGGTTTATGGTTTAGGTTTTGGGGTTTAGGGTTTAAGATTAAGGGTTAAGGGTTAAGGGTCTAGGTCGGTTCTAGCCGTTTTGGTTCTTAATCAATGTAGTTCGTCGAATAAGAGCATATGTCTCACTGGATTTAGATTTTACGTCATTTTGGTCTTTGATATGTTTCTTTTTGTCCATTTTGGTTCTTATTCAATGTAGTTCGTCCAATAAGTTAAAAAGTCTCAATGCGTTCATATTTTAGTTCATTTTAGTGTTTATTAGGTTAAGTGTTTAGGGTCTAGGTTTTATGGTTTAGAATTAGTCTAGGTCTAAGTCTAGTCCATTGTTAATCAATGTATTTCAATGAAATAATTAAAAGCATAATTCTCAATGGATATAGTTTTTAGTCATTTTGTTGTTTAGTAGGTGTAATCTAGTCCGTCATTTTATTTCTAAAAACAATCTAGTTCTTCTAATAGTGCAGAAGACTCAATATATTAAAAATTTAGGTCATTTGGAATTTGTTATATTTTTGTTGTTGTCCATTTTTTAGTTGTTAATCAATGTAGTTCAAGCTAATTAGTGCAAAAGTGTTGCTTGATTTAAGATATCCAGGACGTTTTGGATTATGATAGTGTTCTTTTCCGTTTTTGTTTTGTAAGACCCATATTTTTTAAAGTTACACTTATGCATTTTCATGTATTTTGGATTTTGGCTCGGAGTTTTTTTTAGCCAAAGTTAATAATATTTGGAGTCTTTATGATCAAAAGATATTTTTGATGCCGTTTTAGAATTACTTCATCGATAAATAAAT
>PGTU02000093.1:0-12997 GCA_002896215.2 Cicer echinospermum | reverse complement strand
AATGTCGCCATTGGAATTAAATGAGCTCAAAGGCCAAATTGAAGACTTGTTGGAGAAGAAATTCATCAGACCGAGTGTATCACCATTGGGTGCTCCAGTTTTGCTAGTTAAGAAGAAGGACGGAAGCTCGCGCCTATGTGTGGATTATAGACAGCTTAACAAGGCAACTATTAAGAATCGTTATCCTTTGCCACGAATCGATGATTTGATGGATCAATTGAGGGGGGCCGCGATATTTTCGAAGATTGACTTGAAGTCGGGTTACCATCAGATCCGAGTAAGGGAAGGAGACATTCAGAAAACAGCTTTCAGAACCCGCTACGGACATTATGAATACCTGGTTATGCCGTTTGGAGTTACCAATGCACCGGCAATTTTCATGGACTACATGAACAGGATCTTTAATCCGTTCCTTGATAAATTCGTAGTGGTATTCATTGATGATATATTGATTTATTCAAGGACTGAAGAAGAGCATGGAGAACATTTGCGACAAGTTCTTGAGATTTTACGCGAGAAGCGATTGTATGCCAATCTGTCGAAGTGTGAATTTTGGCTAGAGAGAGTGAATTTCTTGGGACATGTGATCACCAAGGAAGGAATCGCTGTAGATCCGGCTAAGATTGAGGCGGTTCTTGCTTGGAAACAGCCTCAGACTGTCACTGACATACGGAGTTTTGTAGGACTGGCAGGGTACTACAGGAGGTTTATCGAAGGTTTTGCTAAGATTGTGGCTCCACTGACACAACTTACCAGAAAAGATCAACCGTTCGCTTGGACGGAGAAGTGTGAAGAAAACTTCCAGTTACTAAAGAGAAAATTGACGACCTCACCTGTATTGGTATTACCGCAATCAGAAGAACCCTATGAAGTTTATTGTGATGCATCTCACCAAGGGTTAGGATGTGTTCTGATGCAACACAAGAAAGCTGTGGCTTATGCCTCGAGACAATTGAAGATTCATGAGAGGAACTATCCTACTCATGATTTGGAGCTCGCCGCGGTTGTTTTCGCATTAAAGATCTGGAGGCATTATTTATATGGGTGCACGTTCACCGTGTTCAGCGACCATAAAAGCTTGAAATATTTGTTTGATCAGAAGGAGTTGAACATGCGCCAGAGACGGTGGATGGAAACTCTTAAGGATTTTGATTTCACACTGCAGTACCACCCTGGGAAGGCAATGTAGTGGCTGATGCGTTGAGCAGAAGAAGTGTATCGGTGTCTTCACTAATTATGGCTAGACAACAAGAGTTGTGGGAAGCTTTTAGAGACTTGCACTTGAACGTAGAGTTTGCACCGGGAATTTTGAAATTCGGAATGATTAAGGTCTCGAGTGGATTACTTGAAGACATTGCGAATTCTCAGGATGACGTCTTAATTCAAGAGAAGAGGAATCTAATAGTACAAGGGAAGACGACTGAGTTCAAGATCGGGGCAGATAATGTTTTGCGGTGTAATGGTAGGATTTGTGTACCAGCCATTACAGATATGCGGAAAACTATTCTAGAAGAGGCGCATAAGAGTAAGCTGAGTATTCATCCTGGGGCAACAAAGATGTATCAGGATTTGAGGCAGAATTATTGGTGGCCAGGAATGAAGAAACATGTGGCGGAATATGTGTCCACTTGTCTAACTTGTCAGAAAGCGAAGGTGGAACATCAGCGACCTGCTGGAATGTTGCAACCTTTAGATATTCCTGAATGGAAGTGGGACAGCATTTCCATGGATTTCATAACCGGATTACCAAAGACAAGGAGAAAGAATGATTCCATATGGGTGATAGTGGATCGACTAACTAAATCTGCTCACTTTTTGCCGGTAAGGACCACCTATAAGGTAGATCAGCTAACGGAGATCTACATTGCGGAAATTGTGAGGTTACACGGGGTACCATCGAGCATTGTATCAGACCGTGACCCGAAGTTCACATCGCATTTTTGGGGAGCATTACACGAAGCGTTGGGAACGAAGCTACGATTGAGTTCAGCTTACCATCCGCAAACGGACGGGCAGACTGAAAGGACAAATCAGTCCTTGGAAGATCTGTTGAGGGCATGTGTTTTAGATGATAGAGGAAGTTGGGATGATGTACTTCCGTTGATTGAGTTCACTTACAACAATAGTTTCCACGCGAGCATTGGAATGGCACCATATGAGGCTTTATATGGGCGCAAGTGTCAAACGCCCTTGTGTTGGTATAAAGGACGGTGAGAATATGATTGTCGGACCAGAGATGGTGCAACAGACCACAGCTAAAGTAAGGAAGATCAAGGAGAAAATGAAGACTTCACAAGATCGCCAGAAGAGTTACGCGGACAAGCGTCGCAGACTTTTGGAATTCGAACAGGGTGACCATGTATTTCTGAGAGTCACACCTACTACCGGAGTAGGTAGAGCCTTGAAATCGAAGAAGTTGACTCCGAAATTCATTGGACCATATCAGATTTCTGCACGAATTGGGCCGGTTGCTTATCGGATTGCATTACCTCCAATACTGTCCAATATTCATGACGTGTTTCATGTGTCACAATTGAGGAAGTATCTCGCAGATCCATCTCACGTGATCGAACCAGACACAATCCAGCTAAGGGATAACCTGTCGTTCGAAGTACCACCCGTGAGAATTGACGACAGGAAGATTAAGCGGTTGAGGACCAAGGATGTTTCGTTAGTCAAGGTGATCTGGAACCCAATTACTGGAGATGCGACTTGGGAACTGGAGAGCAAGATGAGGGGACAACACCCAGAGTTATTTATCGATGCATAGTTTCGAGGACGAAACTAATTTTAGGGGGGAGTAATGTAAGACCCATAATTTTTAAAGTACTTTTTATGTATTTTGGATTTTTGGCTCGGAGGCTTTTAAGCCAAAGTTAATAATATTTTGGAGTTTATAATCAAAAAGATATTTCGATGCCAATTAGAATTTCTCGTCGATAAATAAATTGAATTTAACTGCGGTAAATACTTTACGGTTAATTTAAGGCGTTTCGGGTGAAAAGGTAATTTAATAAATATCTAGATTTTGAGATATTTGTTAAGTTATATTTATTTTATATGTATATGTTTGCTTGGAGGGAAAAAGAAAGAAAACTAGAAGGAAGGAAAAGGAAAAGAAAATAGTATATAAAGGAAGGAAGGAAAAAGGAAGAAAGGAAAAACAAAGGAAAGAAATAGAAAGAAAGGAAAACCCGAATTTTCCATCTCCTTCCTCAGTCACGCGAGCTAAACCAAAAATCCATCCTTTCTCCATTTCTCGTTTTCGTTGCTTCCTTTCCTTCAAAGCTAGTGACCCAAGGTTAGGTGTGAGTTAGATCAAGGTTTTCGTAACTCCACTCTTCCTCTTTGATTCGAAAACGAAGAAATACGGTTTTTGTGATCCAAACACAAACCCCTCCGTTTCTCCTAGATCCAAACCTCTTTTCTCGAAGAGATAGAAGGGAAAGTTGCTCACCTCCGTGCTACGGTGATAGTGCACTAATTTGGAAGCGGCGTTGCGAGCGGAGATTTTACCGGAATTTCTCGCGGAACCAGAAACTCTCGATAAAGCTAACTTTGAGGTAAGGGCTCCTTCCAAACTTCTAGCTTGCATTAGGGACTTATCTGTAGTTGTGTGGGAAGGAATTTGTTAGGGTTAAATGTATCGATTTGGGGAAAAACGAAACTAGTGTGTTATGGGTAAAAACCTTAGAGTTAGGTTTTGTTTACAGTGATGAATGTTTCGTGGTAAATGAGATTGGATGTATCTGGGTGTTATGTTGCGTGATTTGTGTTCGTTGTATTTGGTGTGTTCGTACTTGATGTTTGTTAATTGGTGTGGTTGTTGTGAATTATGGTTTGAATGTGAAAGTATGTTTGAATTTGTTTCTGTGGAATTTGAAAACCATTAGAGTTAAACGAGTATTAAAAATGGGGAATCTTTTAATACCTCGGTTTGCTTAATGTGTATTTGAGGAAAATGCTTAAGTTAACTGGGCGTTGAGAATGGGGAATCTCTTAATGTCTCGGTTACTTAACTATCGTTTTTGAAAATCGTTTCGGTAAATGAGTATTAAGAATGGGGAATCTCTTAATGACTTATTTAATTAATGTTGTTTGAAAGTCGTTTAAGTTAAATGGGTATTAAAAATGGGGAATCTTTTAATATCTGCATTTGCTTAACGATTGTTGTGAATGGAGTCTGTGTATGCTCATGCATTTCATTTGGTAAATTGTGTCGACCCGTGATAGGTGACACCTTGGTAAACTGTACGGACCCGTGATAGGTTGTACGTTTGCGGTTTACATTTTAGTAAATCGTGTCGACCCGTGATAGGTGACACCATGGTAACTGTACTGACCCGTGATAGGTGGTACATTTACGATTTATATTTTTGGTGAATTGTGCTGACCCGTGATAGGTGGCACCTTGGTAAACTGTACGGACCCGTGATAGGTTGTACGTTTGCGATTTACATTTTAGTAAATCGTGTTGACCCGTGATAGGTGACACCATGGTAACTGTACTGACCCGTGATAGGTGGGTACATTTACGATTCCCGCTTTTTCTTTTAGTAAATCGTGTTGACCCGTGATAGGTGACACCTCGGTAAACTGTACTGACCCCGTGATAGGTGGTACGTTTATGATTTACGCATTTTAGTAAATCGTGCTGACCCGTGATAGGTGGCACCTCGGTAATTGGTATCTTGGCCTGCAATAGGCGGTACAATTATGATTTACGGCCCTTCGAGGAGGGTTTTGGTTTGGAATTCCGAGTCCATGCATTTTGGCATATACGCATTGCATTAGGGTGCTTGGCACGCGAGTCATGTTTGATTTGAGTTTATGATTGAGTGATTCGAACTTTGATTTATCGTGATAACTGAGATGAAGGTGTTAAGTGTTATGTGCTGTTTATTGTGCGTAAGTATGATGATTATCGAACCTTTGTGTGTCGTAGTAATCGCGTAGGAATTGCTAAGTGTTAGGTTGTGGACTTGATTAGGAATGACTTAGGTCAATTCATGAATTTTTGGAAAACTGATCAGGAAAATCGATTTCCCAATCGATTGGATGGAAGACAGGGGCTTGGCCAAATGAACAAAATCGATTAGCCAATCGATTTTATAAATCAGCCTTTTTAAAATCCCTTTCGAAATCGATTGCCCAATCGATTAGGCCTTAAGTCAGGGGCTCAGGGACCAATCAATCGATTTACCAATCGATTGAATTCAGCCCAGGATTCTGTTTCCTTAAGAATCCCTCACCAAATCGATTAGGAAATCGATTGGCTCGAGACCAGGGGCTCAGGAACCAATCAATCGATTTTACCCAATCGATTGAATTCAGCCCAGGATTCTGTTTCCTTAAGAATCCCTCACCAAATCGATTAGGAAATCGATTGGCTCGAGACCAGGGGCTCAGGAACCAATCAATCGATTTACCAATCGATTGAATTCAGCCCAGGATTCTGTTTCCACTAAAAATCTTCACCCCAATCGATTGCCCAATCGATTGGCTCAGTGAAAATCCTCATTTTTAGTTGTATGATTAATTGCTCATGAATCTATCCATGCCTTGTTTTATCATGTGTTAATTAGGAGATCGAGAACGGCATTTTCCTTCATTTTCATTGGCAATGTAATGTATGAACTTTTCGCACATTGAAAATCCTGTTAAGGTGCATGCTTAGTTAAAAGGTTGTTTTGAGCATTCAAAAACTTAATTGCTATGTGTTATCTGTTATTTTCTGGTTGGTGACCCTTTACACTATTGTGGAAATCTGGGCTTTGCCCTCAGATGAGAGTCAGGACGGCCCTACTGGTTCGTACCCTACGGACAGGGATGGAGATGGGAATGCTTGACTGCGGTTGTGTTAGGAGGATCTCACGGGGCGCGTGGAGATTACTCAGGGTGTATAGTTTTTTTGGTAGGATGATCAGAGTAGGATGATGTATAGGGACTAGGGGTCCTTCTTTTTGGTTTGGAGTATTTTAGTTTTGGAAAACTGTACTTATACAAATATTATCAGTTTGATATCATCTTTGAATGGGTTCCATGTACCATTTGATGTTTATGTAGAAATGTTTTGGATTTGTAATTGGAGAAACTTTTCCGCTGCGTAAATTATAATGACTCAATTATTTATCCAACAGCATTTCCTGATTTATTTCCTTGTTCGTTTTTAATTACTTTTAGAGAAAAAAAAATATACCCTCGCTTTGAAAAACGGGGTGTTACAAAGCACATAGAGTGGCTGAGGAAGCAAATGAGAAAATCAAGGAAGTATTGGTGGCTCAAAAGCTGGCTAATGAGGAATCTGATATTGAAAGTTCCGAGTTGTTGAATTGGAACAGACTGAAATTGAAAATGGTAAAGATAAAGAGAAAATAAGGGCCAACATCGAAGAGACCAGTCATCTGACACAACAGAAGTTTGAGCTATATGATAGAATAGTAGAATTGGGGAAAAGATTAGCAACAAGTGAATTTGATATCTTAGTTCTCAAGGATAAACATTTTAAGGAAATTGGTACCAGAGTTATCTCACCGGACGACGACTTAGATAAGGGTAGCAGTGCATCTGTTGATATCGTCACTGTTGACTTGGACTTCATAAGTCATACTTACCTAGTCATTCTAGTGCATAAGAAATTAAACAAGCTACTTTCAGTTTCTTGGATTTCAGTCATCTGAACTTGACACTTACGAGGATTCTAGTAAAGATGAGCCCATGACAAATGATCTGATAGAAAGCAGTAAAGCTGAAAGGGAAAAAATTATAGTGAAGGAAGTGCTTGAGCAGTTGAAATGTTCAAGAGAAGGATTAACATCAGAAGAAAGATCAAATCGTCTTCAAGTATTTGGACCAAATAAATTGAAAGAAAAAGAGGAGAGCAAAATTTTGAAGTTCTTAGAGTTTATGTGGAACCCTTTATCATGGGTTATGGAAGTTGCTTTATTAATGACAATTGCTTTGGCTAATGATAGTGGAAGATCTCCTAATTGGCAGGATTTTATTGGTATTATTACGCTTTTGGTTATTAATTCAACAATTAGGTTCATTGAAGAAAACGATGCTGGTAATTCTAGGTTTAAGTCTACCATTCATGATTCTGTTGATAGGGATGATGAGAAAGTGTCGGAATTGGTTCCTATTGTCGAGGTTGATGGTTTAGGTTCTGATGAAGTTATCCCGAATAATAAGGTGTTGAAGAAGTAAAATAAGGATAAGAAAGATGATGCTGACAAAGTGAAAGGGTGAAAGGCAAAAATGAAGAAACTTGAATTAAAAGAGAGTGTTGGAAACCAAAAACGTTCTTTGTTTAAGTGTTAGAAAACAAAGAACGTTCTCCGTATTCAAAAGTTGTAATTCAAGTTTGGTGTTAGTTGTATGTAATAACTGACTAACTAATTACTCAATTAGTTAGTTAGGTAATAAGAGGACAATCAGAATAAACCATATATAAATATCACAATTCATTCATTGAATAAACCAGTCCTACAACTATTTCATTCAATATTTCATCATTCTTATACTTGAAATAATAGCTTGAACGCTAACAAAAGGTATACAAATTCTTCATCTATCTCTATATACAAAGATATGCTTTGTATCTATTATGATTATTTGTTGGAATATCCATCATGATCTTCAACCGTATGTATAATCTGTTGAGTTTTTATTCAACCTTATTTATAATCTGTAAGATTTTTAATCGGACACTTATGTAATCTTTGGTTCCCATGTCTCCAACCACATGCAAAATGTGAAATTTTTAATTGAAACACATGTATAATCTGTGGATTTTTACTCATCAATATGTATAATCTACGGTTCTAAAGTCTTCAATTACATATATAATTTCTGGAATTTTAATACAACAACATATATAATATGTGGGATTTTCACTCAACCATTTGTATAATCGATGGATCTGGGGTCTTCAACCACATGTATAATCTGTAGAGTTTTTATTCAACCATATTTATAATCTGTGGGATTTTTACTTGGGCATGCATGATATATAAATTATGGTTCAGAGGTCTTCAACTATACGTATAATTTATGGAGTTCTTATTCATCTACATGTATATAATGTGTGTGAGATTTTTACTCGGTTATTTATATCTCTAATTTATGGTTAAGAAGCCAACAACCTCTATTATATGTGGAATTTTAATTCGACCACATATTATATGAGGGACAATTTTGTGGCCATATGTATAGTACTATAGTGTAGGTACACGTGCCGTGCACCGACTACAACTATCGTTTTAAGGTAAATTTTAATTAATATACACTGAGAATGTAAAAAAGAAATACAATCAACAAATAACATCCATTTAAAGTTGTTTGTAAAATTATTATATTACATTGAAATATTTTAATGATTTAATAGTTATAATTGATTTATAATATAATTTTTTTATATATTAATAATATAGATAAATTAAATTTTGTAAGTTAATTTTTAAATAATTTACTATTGTAGTATACAATACTTTGAGAAACTAAATAATAAGTATAATTAGAAAAATAATTATATTTTAGCATATAAAAATAATACAAAAATAATGATAACTCATAATTTTCAAACATAGATCACACTAAAAATAAGCAAAATATAAATTAATTTTTATGTGTTTTTAGGAGCTAATTTTCAGGTTAAATATTTTAATGGTGGTTCAATATATATATACCCACCTCTTTTAATAACGATATAATATAAATTAGCGATCTATACTTTATTATTTTGACAAAAAAGACACTCATTACTATTTTAAGTAAGTAAAATTGAAGGATTATTTGGTATGTTTTATTTTGTTTATTAATGCTTAAAAGATGTGTAAGTTGTTAATCTACACCTTCTAATTTTTTAGGTGTAGAATAACAACATGGTGATTTTCATTAGGACAAGAAAAAACTCTCTTTACTATTTTAAATAAGTAAAATTGAAAGATAATTTTGTAAATTTTATTTTATATAGAGAAACTATATATATATATATATATATATATCATTTCCAACCACACCTTGCATAAGCTTATTAAGATTTGGTGTGATTTTCATTAGGACAAGAAAAAACTCTCTTTACTATTTTAAATAAGTAAAATTGAAAGATAATTTTGTAAATTTTATTTTATATGGTATTGAGAGAAACTATATATATATATATATATCATTTCCAACCACACCTTGCATAAGCTTATTAAGATTTGGTGTTATTCTTTCCAATGACCAAGTCAACGCCTGAATCACCAAATTTCCTTGCCCTTATTTAAAGCCGCACACCTCTACTTACTAGATCAACAAATACACACACACAAAAAAGGACAATTTTTAAAAAAGAAATATTAAATTGCATGCAGAAAAAAAAAAGACGAATTATAACAAAAATAGAGATGTACATCAAATAAGAAACATTGAAGATTATAAAAAGTTTATCAAATAATTAAATAAAAAATATATAGTTGGTATAAAAGTTAATAATGGTGTCTTCATTAACCATTCACTTTACATAGTTAATACTAACATATTTGAATTGGATTAGCTATTTAAATTTATCTTAAAATTGACAATGTTAATATTGTTATATCACACTCTGAGTTCTAATTTATGATTTCGTAGTTGTGGGTGAATTTATGATAATAATTACTATCTTTTTTTATATACCAAAAAAACAAAAAGAAAAATTATATAGTACGTATAAATCCGACATACATTGATACATTTAATCTTTAAATTAATAGTTAAATGAGTTTTGTTTATGAAAAAAATTATTTTCTATCATTTAAAAAATTATAATAATTAAATATTATTTATCAAAAGTATCAACAAAATAAAATTTAATTTTTTCTAAATTTTTATAATAGTAATTTATGGAATATTTTTTATTATACGGTCTTAAAATTAGTTCAATTTTTAAAAACAATAAAATGATGTTTTTTCTTATGAAATAATCTTTCTTAAAATACAAAAGTCGATAACTAGCTCTTTGATTCATAAAAATGATCATTAATTTTTTAGTTTAAAAATATAGACTTAATTGCATTTTTTATCGTCGTATTTTTATCAATTAGTGAAATTGGTCCGTGCTATAGACTAAAGTTTTGTGATCTACCTAAATTTTGATTCATGTGGGTTGAATCGTTCAGACGTCAGTTAAGAGATTTAAATCAACAGATTCACCGATTGATCCGCGATCTTGATCGGTTAATAATTTTTTGGAAATAATTTATATAATATTTTATCATATTTTGTATTATACTCTTAATACATTTAATGTTGGTTTGGAATATTAAGTTCTTTTAAGTTGTATTTGTGGTATTTTCTTACTTAATAGTTACAAGTTATTATTGTTTGTAAAAAAGTGGTTTCAAGTTCAATCCTTAGGTGATATTTTGATGATAACAAAACAAATAAAGAAGAACAACTATATTCTAACTATATTTATTAATTATGCAGATTAAGTTAAAAGATAAAGATTTATATTAACGATTATCTATTTAATAGTAGCACAATTTATGAGTAAATTAGAGATAATAATCTAAGTGTTTTAAATACAAAGAATATTATCATAGTAATTATATTTAACAATAAAGTAAGTCATAATATAGCAATAAGAAGCATGCAACATACATATAATAATCTAAGTCCTAGTCAAAGCATTAAAGACAACAACTCAATGATTGATCTTCTTAAGACAAAGGAAAAAAAGACTACAAATAATTATCTGTCTTTGAATAAAGACCCTTGTTGGTCCTCTGACCCAAATATTAAAACAAAAAAGCTCAAAATAAAGCCTATGATACAGTCAATATCATAATACAAGTTAAATCTTCTGATGAATAAAGAAAGAGGATTTACACTACAAGAAAAACCTTAATTTGTGGCCAAATTTTACAAATATTTTGTGGCCGAAAAAAACCCTCACAAATTAGTGACCGAAAAAGCCCTCACAAATACAAACATTGAAATTGGTTTTTATTTGTGGCTGAAAAAGCCCTCACAAATGTTTTAAAAATTTAGGTGGATTTTGTGGTTGCCTAAGCCCTCACAAAATCACAACGTTGTGATTTTGTGAGGGCTTAGGCAGCCACAAAATCCACCTAAAATTTTAAGATTTTTGTGAGGGCTTTTATAGCCACAAAATCTAAATTTTGTGAGGGTAAAGGCCGCCACAAATGCCTGAAGGGACGTTACACTTTGTGGCTGCAAAGGCCGCCACAAAAGCCTGAGCCTTTGCATTTTGTGGCTGCAAAGGCCGCCACAAAAGAATAAAGTTACGTGGCATTTTTTGGCCGCCCAGGCCGCCACAAAGTTTTATACTTGTTACAGCCACAAAGGATCAACCAAATCCTATATATATTACTTCACTCCTCTCATCATTTTTCACTTCTAAGTTCTCTCTAAACCCCCTTCTAAATTTTCTCTCCACCTTCTCTCTACAAAAAATATTCCTCCAACGTTGCTTCAATTTTGGTAAGTTTTATATTATATTATATATTTAGTTTTTTATTTATTTTTTATTTGAAGTTATTTATGTAATTAATATTATTGAATTTTTACTTTGACATTGGTTGTTAATTACTTCGAAGAGTTCTAAGCTCTGTATATGAAAGCTTCAAGTCAGACACTACCCGACATCAAGTTAGTATTTTCTACATTTTAAATTTAGATTAGTAAATATATATGTGATATTATAAATATATTTATATTATTTTTAAAATATAGATTAGTAATATGTGTTATTATAGATTTATTTATAAAAAAAATAGAAATTATGTTGTTAACATAATATATGATAAATAAAAGTTTCAAAAACATGTAAACTTATTGATTTTAAATATAACTATTTTAAAAAAAAACATTATTAAAATTGACGATATTATTATTTTTTGTTATAAGTCTTGATACATATTAATATAGTTTATTGATTGTTAGTCTTGATATTTTTTGTTAGTCTTGATTATTAAAAAAACATCATTTAAAATTTTATTTCGGTTTATATAATTATACTAGTCTTGATACTAATTTATTATATTGTTTGCAAATTAATTATGCTCCATATATTGACATATAAAGTAAAATTTATTGATTTTAATATAACTATTTTTTTTTAAACTATATTACTTTATTGATTTTATTTATTTGGGTTGGTAGTAATTACTTTAATTATTATAATATTTATTTTTTATATATAATTTTATTTTAATTTTTAAATTTAAATTTAATTTTAATTTAAATTTAAATTAAAATTTAAATTTTAATTTTAATTTTAAATTTCATTTTAATTTTAATTTTAATTTTATTTTTATTTTTAATTTTTAATTAATTTAATTTTAATTTAAATTTTAATTTAATTTAATTTAATTTTAATTTTAATTTTAATTTTAAATTTCAATTAATTTTAATTTTAATTTAATTTTAATTTTAATTTAATTTTAATTTAATTTTAAATTTTAATTTATTTTTAATTTAATTTTAATTTTTAATTATAATTATAATTTAAATATTATATTTTAAATTTAATTTAAATGATAATTAAATTGTAATATTATATTTTTAATTTAAATGTTTAATTTATATTCAGATTAGTTTATTATATATTAAATTTATTTTATATTGATATTATATTTTAAATTTAATTTAAATTTAAATTTAGTTGTAATTTAAATTTAATTGTAATTTACATTTAAATTTTCAATTTATATTCATATTAATTTATTATATATAATATTATAATAAAGTATTAATTTCGAATTTAAAAAATTAATTTTTTAATATACTAGCTTAATATTTTGTGGCGGCCTAAGCTCTCACAAAATATTAATTTTTTAATCTGAGTGATCATTTGTGGCGGCCTAAACCCTCACAAAGGCAGGTTTTTGTGGCTGCAAAGGCCCTCACAAATGGCAACGTGTTTTACAAGCTTTGTTGGTGCAAAAGCCCTCACAAAAGTTTGTGATCAGCTTATTTGTGGCTGCCTAAGGCCGCCACAAATAGCCCA
>PGTU02000092.1:0-41030 GCA_002896215.2 Cicer echinospermum | reverse complement strand
TTTATTTAATAACATATGCTATTTGTGTTCATGTAATTGGAAATTGGTTTGCAATATTGATCAATCATACGTCATTCTGGTTACTATAAACAGAGATAGAAAAGAAATAGTATTACAGAGCTGCATCAGGCCAATTATTCCTCTTGGTGTGGAACATGTTGAATAAAAGGTATCAGAAGGCTGTTACTGACTTGCCAATGTATGTTGATAGACATAAATAGGAAGCGTCAGATTTTGTTATCTTATATAGATTATGTAATGGATGGAGAGTGTTTGTCAATGCCTGTATTTGGTAATACTTAGCTCACAAAGCACAATACCATCATTAAATGTGATTATGAAAAACATGATTAAGATAATCTTTTGTTTGATAATCCTTAAAACTGAAAACAACAAACAGCTCATGTATTTCTAGTGATTCACGAATGAGAGGAAGAGGAAAATTTTAGGGTCTTTGAATCATCCCAAAAACATTCTTAGATCTTGCGCCTAAAATCCCAGACCTGCTAGGGCATGCAGTGCCTATATATGGAGGAACTCGATACTTAATCCTTCCAAGTCCAAAGATACACAGGTTTATTACAAAAAACTATGCACCAAATTTTGCTGAGTCAAAACATTATATATATATAAAATAATTTCAAGTATATTATTGACTTATAAAATTTGATCGAGTCTTAAATATTTTTTTTTAAATTATATAAAATTGAATAATCCTCATTGACAATGAACAAGTCTTTTCATGAAATCACAGCGGGTACTTAACAAACATCTGATTAATTAAAAAAATAATCCAAAGAGAATCACTATTCTACTTCGCTATCATTGAAGTTAACAATCCAATGTTCATACCTTGCTGAATTTTGATAACATATTTTGCTTCATTAATCTACATTCTATAGCCTTGCTTTTTGACTTTGTTTTCCTCACACCTTTCGAATGTTCTTTGTGTTGGTTCACTCCTATCACTTTGTTTTAATGCCTATTGTATTTGTGCAAATTTAATCTAATTGAAATAACATATACACAATTCTTTATTCACTTTTTTTGCATATATTGTTGGAGTAATCATTTTTTCATGTTCTTTAAACTTGGACTAGAAAAATTACATTTGGTTTGAAATGAATAGGAATAAAATCTTAGAATATGATATTTGAATTATGATTAGTTTGTTTGAGATTGGTTTGTTGTTTTTAAAAATAAATTTTCAGATTGATTTGTTTGCATTTGAAACTAGTTTACAGATTGATTGTTTGCATTTAAAAACAGTTTATCAGATTGGTTTGATCGTTGTATGATGGTTTATTGATTGAATTAGTTTCCAAGTGACATGCTTCTTCGTGCCCATCTCCGGTGACGGCGCTTGCTTCAGCCTCTCTCTTGAGAAATGACGGAAACTTGTTTGTAGTCAATACTTCTCCATCGACCGCGCAACATAACACAATAGGTAAGATACTTTTATTTATGTAAAATTGATAGCGTAACCACTTCTTCCTTTTTTTGTACTAAGATGTTTGAGTGTTTATGTTCTACACTTTGCAGTTTGCTAAATTCTGCACTTTAGTTCTAATATTGTTCGCATTTAATGGATAAACTGAAGTAAATAACATTATTTAATGATTGGTATTGTTGCTTTTAAAAAATATTTCTAGTTTAGATTGTTTGTCGAGTACTTATATACCTGTATACTGGTCTAGTTCTATATTTTGAATGTTTATCGAGTACTATTTTCTATGAGTATGAGGTTGTTATGTTTGTTTCTTTATGCCTAGTGAATCTATTCTGTTAAGATCAATCTTTTTTTTTGTTCTAAGTTGAATATCGTTATTTCTGTGTTTTTCATAAGTGTAAAACTTCTTTATAGATAAATGGTTAAACTTCTTGGATATAGAAAGCAATGCGATAATACATGGATTAAGAAGCCACACACATCGGATGAATATGATCAAGGGATAAAGGTAATTTATTAATTTTGCTTTCGAGTATGAATTAGAAAATGGGAAATAATATGTCCTTTGTAAACGTTGTGGTTTTAAAAAACGTGCAGAGTATGAATGGTAATGTAATCGATAATTAAAAGTGCAAACCATTTCCAAAGGGATACACCATTTGGTAAGTACGGAGAGTCCATAGGAGATAGTACTATCTCACCTATTAGTATTTCTAATATATTCTCAACGACCACAGTTGTCGTTGTGATCAAATGCAAAACATGATATTACGATGCTTTTGGAGTCGAATCATGCAAATGAGTACCCATTGAATCAAATGACAGAGAAGGATAAAAATGCAAGTCAACAAAGTATGAGAGGCCAAAGAGTACTATGAATTAAGTAGAGAAGGAGAAAAACCCTTTGTATGAAGGTAAGTGTTTAAATATTCATATACTTCTTTTTGGTAAAATGTACAACATCAAATGTTTATGTGGAATGACTAATAAAGCATGACAATGGTTTAGAGTTATTAAACAGATGATGCATTTGAATTTGCAAATATACCAAATTCATTCTATGAGCCAAGGAAAACAATCACCAAGCTTGGTTAAATTATGAAAAAATTGTTTGTCGAATAATTGTATGCTTTGATTGGGGTAATAAGGAAGATGAAGAAAGGGAGACCTGCAATAATTTGTAATACTTCGAAATGGAAATCAAAAGCAAAAGTTGGTGCAGTTGAGTGGCTGGTGATGGCAATAATCGAAAGAAAGTTCCTGCAAAAGTTCTTCGCTATTTTCCATTAAAACCACGGTTAAAAGATTATTTTTGTCGTCAAAGTCGGCCGAGGATATGAGATGGCATGCAAATATAGTAAGATGATGGAATGTTGAGGCATCCTAGAGATTCTGAAGCATGGAAACATTTTGACTTGACACACCCTTGGTTTGCATCAGACCCGCGAAATGTGCGTTGCATTAGCAGTGATGGTTTTAATCCTTTTGGTATGATGAGTACGAATATAGTATTTTGCCAGAATTTATCTCATTCCATACAACACTCTCCATGGGTGTGCATGAACATAACATCAATATAATGTCAATGATAATTCCCGCAAGGTAAAAAAATGCAGAGAATGATATTTGTATGTCTTATTTTACAACCTCTAAGTAAAAAGAATTAAAGGAGTTAATTGGACGAACAGGTGTCGATTGACATCCGATTCTTTTGAAAAAAAGATGGTTCACATTACATGCATTTGATGTGGTATTAGTGATTTTTAGGGTGGGAACACTTATCTGGTGGAACACTTACACTGGACTTGCTTGCCCATCGTGTAACATGGACTCTACTCCTCGTCGTCTTCCACATAGCAAAAAATGGTGTTTTATGGTCATCGTCGTTTTCTTTGATCAGAGACATAGATTTAGATTGAACAAGGTTCGCTTTGATGGTCAACAAGATATGCGTAGTCCACCTAAAATGTTTATCTGGGCTTGCAATTCTTGAACAGGTTCAAAATATTGATGTCACATTTGGAAGAAAGCCAGATAAAGAAAAGGTCGGGAAAAAGAATACGTGGTGGACGACCTACACAAGGTGTCAATCAACAATGGAAAAAGAAAAGCATATTCTTTGAACTTCCATATTGGAAGGATAATCTTCTGCGCCACAATCTTGACATGATGCATATTGAGAAAAATGTGTGCGATAATATCATATTTCTTTGCTAAATGATAGCACAAAAAGTAAAGATCATCTTAATGCAAGAAAAGACCTTAAAGCTATGGGCATAAGACCTGACCTTTGGCCAATGAAAATGGAAGAATTTCTCCAGCCGTCTTTACTCTTACTACTAAAGGTAAGAAGAGATTTTTAACAACTTTAAAGAATATCACTGTGCCTGATGGTTATTCAAGCAACATTTCTAGATGCATTGACATGGAAAATCTTAAGTTGAATGGAATGTTGAAGAGTCATGATTGTCACATATTGATGGAACAACTTCTACCGTTAGCCATTCGAGCAACATTACCTGATGATGTTTCAGCTATAATGATTGAGTTTTGCTCACTTTTTAGACAATTATGCAGTAAAGTATTGAATGTTGATGATTTGGAAAAATTGCAAAATCAGGTTGTCCTCACTTTATGCCACATGGAAATGATATTTCCTCCCTCATTCTTCACTGTTATGGTTCACTTTGGTTGTTCACCTTGTTGAAGAAGTTAAACTTGGAGGTCCTGTTCATTATCGATGGATGTATCCTGTTGAAAGGTAAAATATGCGTGTTCTTGTTCCTTCAATAATTAGTAGTTGACAATTTTGTTCTAACTAATATTATTTTGGTTCAATAATAGGTACTTAGGAATACTTAAATCGTATGTACGTAATAAAGCACGACCAGAAGGGTCTATTGCAGAAGGATACCTTGTACAAGAGATTCTTACATTTTGTTCAAGGTATATAGAAAACATTGAGACTAGATGGAATCAACTTGGTCGTGTAGATGATGAGCCTATTAATGAGATACAAACTGACTCACGTGTAGCTGAATTATTTCCTAGAGTTGGAAAATCGGTTGGTGGTTCTTCATACTACACCCTTACACCAATTGAAAAGTTACAAGCTCATAGACACGTTTTAACAAACTGCATCATAGTTGACTACTATCTAAGGTAAGTAATTTTATTATATTTGTATTATTTACCACTAATTTTTTTTCCGTATACATCTAATTTGAAATAACCAAATAGGCAATATAGAAGTATTATTCGAAGCCAAATGAGGAGTGGTGCAAGGAGTACTTCTGAGGTAGACAAGAAGGTTCATAGAGAGTTTCCTCATTGGTTCCGCAATCGTGTTAGTGTTCATGACAAAATTGGTCATTGAGTTGCTTTGATTTTTAATAAGAATGTGACTAATTGTATATTTTATGGTGTTCAGATTTGCAACAATGTCGACAACATTAGTGGATCAGATAAAAATGTTCTCGTTAGTCTTGCTCAAGGTCCTTCTGATAAAGTTAGAAGGTTCACTGCATTTAATGTCAATGGTTTCAAATTTCGAACATTGGCACGAGACAATTTATTAAAAACTCAAAATAGTGGAGTTTTTGGCATGTTCGGAACACGAAGTTACTCAAGCAATAGTGATGCCCAAATGAGATTTGGAGGAGTGCCTTACTATGGAAGATTGATAGATATCATTGAGCTTTCCTATGATGGCTTCAAAGTGCCCATGTTTAAATGCAAATGGGCGAATACCACAAATCCAAGAGGCATTAAGACAGATAAGTTGGGTTTTACCTCTATAAATTTTGCAAGACTAATACATACTGGGGAGCATGAAGATGATGAGCCATACATTAAAGCGTCAGAAGCTCAAATGGTTTATTATGTGGATGATGAAAAGGAACAAGGATGGAGCATACCTATTCATTTAAAGCCACGAGACTTGTATGACATGGGTGGAGATGATGAAATTATGGCACCCATTGAACCATACCCATCTCAAAATTTGGAACACATTTTTTCTAATGAAACCACACATATACAATTGGCAAGAATGACTACAGATGATGATCCTGAAACTTCAACTTTTAATGATGATTTTGATGACAACAATCATGATATGAATTTATGATTGTTAATAATTCTTGTTTGTTGTTTATGACATGGTACTCTTCAATCTATGTTATTTTTTTACTACTTTCTTTTACTGTTGCATTGTGTTTGATGTGCTCATTTTTGTTATTGTGTTCATTTTTGTGTTTAGCTATTTGCATTAGTCTAACTTGGTTGTCATCAATGTTTGCAGTGTAAGTGTGTTTGGAGACTCAATCTTGTGAACAAAATGGAATCATCATATGAGGATATTCGACGTAAAACAATGGAAGAGAATAAAAAAAGGATGGAGGCTCTCAATCTAACTCATCTCTCTCAATCCCTTCACAAATCTTCTTCCACCATTTCAAAAACCTCACCGGTTAGTAATAACTAAAAATACTAAAATTACAAAATGTTTCTTATTTGTATTATATGTTGATTTTTATTTATTTACATTAATAATAAATGATTGTAGCGTTTCACGAAGGGTCGGCCGAGGGTTATACTACCAGGAGATCTTCAAGTAACCAAAATGAAGCACTTGCGGAGACATGGTTTACAACCAACGTTCCAAGTGATAGAACCACTACCATCTCCGATGACAACACCGACAAATCCACAATCTTCTCAAGCACCGCCTTCTCAAGCACCACCTTCTCAAGCACCGCCTTCTCAAGCACCACCTTTTCAAGCACCACCTTCTCAAGCGACAACATCGCTAGCTGTGCAAACGATAGAACCACATCTTTCTCCGGTGACAACAACACCAACTACTGTGCAAGCGACAGAAGCAACACCTTCTCAAGTGACAACACCAAGATCAGTGCAAGAGACAGAAACAACACATTTCCAAGAGACATCCTCTCACTCTGAAGATGTGGTAGAAGATGAGCCAGAAATTTCTCAAAAAAGGAATTTTACATTTTGGGATGTAGAAGTCATTAGTATGTTATCTAATGTCTAATTATATTTATAAAATTTAATTGTTTTACATGATTGCAATATGACATATTTCATTGACTTATGTGTTAGATGAGGCGGGACATATTTCAAAGACACACTTAAGGGTATCAGACGTGCTTGAAGCTCCTCCTAATGTTAGCAGAATAATAACTAGATGGAATTCAAATGGGCAACCGGTAGGATCAGCTGCTGGTTTGTTAGGCGGTTTTTTGGGTGAAATTGCAAGGAAGTTTAAGGATTTTCCTATAATGTACGACAATTGGAAACTAGTTCCATCGACAAGAAAAAATGAAATTTTTAAGGATAAAATACAGGTATCAATTATAAACAACTGAATATTCTTTATTGTTTTGATTGTAAACTAATTTTTTTTTTTTTTATGATTATGCTAGTCAAAATTTGTTGTCGATGATAAAGACAACAAAAAATATATCCTTTCAAGCCTTGGAAAGAAATGGCGAGATGCACGATGTAGGTTGTTTAAGAAATTTTATAAGTGGGACATTTCTTTGGAGGAAAATCTACAAAATTATCCACGTTCTATTAATCAAGACCATTGGACTATTTTTGTCCCAATACAGGCGTAAGACAGATACAATGGTAACTATTCTTTTCTTGCGTTGTCATTTGTTTTCTATTGTTTAGTTTTTTTATGTCATTTGTTATCATTGTAGGAGAAGGCTGATAAAAATACTGCAAATAGAGAAAAGCTAAAGATCCTTCATACATTAGGCTCTAAGACGCTTGCAAGGAAGAGGGATGAGTTGGTAGGATTTTTTCAATCTACTATTGATTGCATACTTAATTGAACATGTACTTATTACATGTGTTTACTTGTAGGAACTGAGAGATGGTCGAAAATACAGTAGGGGTGAAATGTATTCAATTTGTCATAAAAAGTCTGATGGGTCATTTGTCAACGACGAAGCCAAGGAAAAATATGTAAGTGTAAATAATAGAAGTGTTATGTAATTGTAAATATTTGTTATTGACCACCTTATAAATCAAAGATGCAACTGTTAGTTTTGGTAATAGTGAGGAATTTAGTTTGCTTTATCTGTTTGCACAGGAACAATTGCAAGCTGAAATTGGGAAGACTCCTTCTCCAAATGAAGCATTTGTTAATGTGTTTGGAAAAGAACATCCTGGATATGTTCGTTGTATGGGCCTTGGAATAACACCATCACAAATTACTACATCTACTTCTCACTCTGTAAGATCGATGTCTTCCTCTGAAGCTAATGAAAAGATGGAGAAAATGCAAGCTGAAATTGACAGGCTTAAGAAAAGGGATTCTGAAGTTGATATGTTGAAGGAGCAAATTGCTTTCTTGATGCAAATGCAAAATTCTAGAGACAAACAGGTAAAATTATTTTCATAGCAAACATATTTAAAAATCTTGTGAGAGTTGTTTGTCTTTGATTAAAAATATTAATTGTGTAAAGGTTTCTTATAGCTATAAGAGAAATTTAGTTAATTAGTTTTGACAATATTTATCAATATTCATTGAGGTTAATATATACTTTTTTTTTTTCAGGCAATGGACATAGAATCGCCAATAGATGGTAGACGTTCATCTGAGTCCAGCCACCAACCTGATGATCGTGGAACAACTTCATTAGGGACTAATTAGATATTTGGATGAACTTCTAAGTTTGATGGAGTTGTTTTGTATTGTTAGCTACTCCACTAATTAATGTTTTGAATATTTAAACTATTTTATTTGTTGTTTTAGTTAACTTCAATGTATGAATTGGTGTTATTTGTTTTGAAAAAATTATATAAATTGGATTTTAGGTACAATAGTTATTAATTATGTATTTAAATTATGTGGATGGTATTTATGAATATTTTTTATTTTAATTGATTAAAAATAGGAAAAAAATTGTATCATATTTTTTTATTTTAAATTATTAGGTTTGCGACGGTTCAAACTGCCTCAAAGTAAATATAGCGACGGTTGATAACTGTCGTAATTGTGCAGAAAAAAATAAATTTGAGTTTGTTCTAAGTGTCGCAAAATATATTTAGAGGCGGTTCAAACTGCCTCAAAGTAAATATAGCGACGGTTGATAACTGTCGTAATTGTGCAGAAAAAAATAAATTTGAGTTTGTTCTAAGTGTCGCAAAATATATTTAGAGGCGGTTGTGAACCGTCGCAAAAGTTGGCGACGGTTGGAACGACGGTTTTGTGAACCGTCGCAAAATGGCCTCGCGACGCACGAATCTGCGACAGTTGCAGAACCGTCGCAAACATCAAATTGCAACGGTTAAAACCGCCGCAAACCCTTAACGAAAATAACCTAAATGTTATTCCAATTACACAAACGCATTTATTGGATGCACAAGATTGGTTAAAAAAACTAAATGGATTTGAATAAGTCGAAGAATGTCCAAAATGACCTAATTGTGAATCAAATGATAGAAGCGCACTTACTGGATGCACAATATTGGTTAAAAACCCTGCATGCATTAATATAAGTCCAAGGATGACGAAAATGACATAAATGTTAATCCAATGATAGAAACACAAATAATGGATGCACAAGAGTGGTTAAAAGCCCTAAATGCATCAGAATAAGTCAAAGTAAGACGAGAAACACCTAAATGTTCATCCAATGACACATATGCATTTATTTGGTTAAAAAACTTAAATGGATTAGGATAATTCAAATTATGACAAAAATAACCTAAATGTTAACCCAATGACATAAACGCATTTATTGAATGCACAAGATTGGTTAAAAAACCAAAATGGATTAGAATAAGCCTAAGGAGGACGAAAATGACTCAAATATTAATCCAATGACACAAATGCACTTATTGGATACACAAGAATTTTTAAACAACCAAAACGGATTAGAATAAGTCGAAGGATGATAAACATGCACAAGATTGGATAAAAATCCTGAACGGATTAAGATATGTCAAAGGATGTCGAACAAGACCTAAATGTTAATCAAATGATAGAAACACACTTATTGGAAGCACAAGATAGGTTAAAAACCCGAAATGCATTAAAGTAGGTCGAAGGATGACAAAAATGACATAATTGTTAATCCAATGATACAAACGCACTTATTAGATTCACAAAATTGGTTAAACAAAAAAATGGGTTAGAAAAAGTGGAAGGATGACGAAAATGACGTAAATGTCAATCCAATGCCATAAACGTACTTTTTGGATGCAGAAGATTGGATAAAAATCCAAATGAATTACAATATGTCGAAGGATGTCGAATATGACCTAAATGGTAATCCAATGATAGAAATGCACTTATTGGATGCACAAGCAAGGTTAAAAACCCTAAATTCATTAGAATAAGTAGAAGGATGACGAAAATGACATAATTGTTAATCCAATGACCCAAACGCACTTATTGGATGCAAAAGATTGGTTAAACAACCAAAATGGATTAGAACAATCCTAAGGAGGACAAAAAACCCTAAATGTTAATCCAATGACACAAATGTACTTATTGGATGCACAAGATTGATCCAACAACTAAAATTGATTAGAATTTGCCTTAGGAGGACTAAAATGGCTTTAATGTTAATTTGGTGACTCAAATGCACTTATTGGATTCACAAAATTTGTTAAATAACCAAAATGGATTAGAATAAGTCGAAGGATGACAAAAATGACAAAAATCAATCCAATGACACAAACGCACTTAATGGATGCACAAGATTGGTTAAAAACCATAAATGGAATACAGTAAGTTGAAGGATTTCGAAAATGACCTAAATGTAAATCCAATCATAGAACTACACTTATTGGATAAACAAGATTGTTTAAAAACGCTAAATGCATTAGAACATGTCAAAGGATGACCAAAATGACCTAAGTGTTAATCGAATGACACAAACACACTTATTGGATGCACACGATTGGTTAAAACCCTAAATGGATTGGAATAAGTCAAAGGAAGACAAAAATCACCTAAATGTTTATCTAATGGCACAAACGCACTTATTGGATGCCCAATATTGCTTAAAAACACAAAACGAACTAGAATAAGTCGAAAGAGGTCCAAAATGACCTATATTACAATCCAATGATTGAAGTGCACTTATTGTATACACAATATTTGTTAAAAAACAGAAATGCTTAAGAATAAGTCGAAGGATGACGAAAATGACATAAATGTTTATCAAATGACACAAACGCACTTATTGGATGCACAAGATTGGTTAAACAGCCAAAATAGTTTACAATAATCAGTCGAAGGACGAAAATGACCTAAATGTAAATCAAATGACGCAAACACACTTTTTGGATGCAAAATATTGGTCAAACAACCAAAATATATTAGAATAAGCCTAGGGAGGTCGAAAATGGCCTTAATGTTAATCCAATGACACAAACGCACTTATTGGATGCACAAAATTGGTTAAACGACCAAAAAGGGTTAGAATAAGTAGAACGACGACTAAAATGACCTAAATGTCAATCCTATAAAAAAATGCACTTAATGGATGCACAAGAATCGTTAAAAACCCTAAATGGATTACAATAAGGCGAAGGATGTCGAAAATGACCTATATGTTAATCCAATGACACAAAGACACTTATTGGATACACAAGAATTGATGAACAACCAAAATGGGTTAGGACAAGTCGAAGGATGTCGAAAATGACCTAAATGTTAATCCAATGATAGAAAGACACTTATTGAATGCACAAGATTGGTTAAAAACGCTAAATGCATTAAAATAAGTCAAAGCATGACGAAAATGACATAAATGTCAATCCAATGACACAAAAGAACTTATTGGAAGCACAAGATTGGGTAAAAACCCTAAACGGAATACAATAAGTCAAAGGAAGACGAAAATCACCTAAATGCTAATCTATTGACACAAACGCACTTATTGGATGCCCAAGATTGGTTAAAAACACTAAATGATTTACAATTAGTCCAAGGATGATTAAAATGACATAAATGTTAATCCAATAACACAAACACACTTAATGGATGCACAAGATTTGTTAAAACCCTACCTGTATTAATATAAGTCGAAGGATTACGAAAATGACCTAAATGTTAATCCAATGACATAAACGCAGATATTTGATGCACAAGATTGGTTAAAAACCATAAATGGATTAGAATACATTGAAGGATGTCGAAACTAACATAAATGTTAATCCAATGATAAAAATTCACTTAATGGATGCACAACATTGGTTAAAAACCCTAAATGCATTAGAATAAGTCGATGTAAGACGCAAAAGATCTAAATGTTAATCAAATGACACAAACGCACTTATTGGATGCACAAGATTGGTTAAAAACCCTAACGGTTTAGAATGAGTCAAAGAAAGACGAAAATCACCTAAATGTTAATCTAATTACACAAATGCAATTTTTTGATGCCCTAGATTGGTTCAAAAACTCTAAATAGATTAGAATAAGTCGAAGGATATCGAAAATTAAACAAATGTTTGTCCAATAATATAAACGTAATTATTGGATGCACAAGATTGGTTAAAAATCCTAAATGCATCAGAATAATTCAAAGTAAGACGAAAAAGACCTAATTGTTAATCAAATGACATAAACGCACTTATTGGATGCACATATTGGTTAAAAACCCTAAATGGATTAGGATAATTCAAATTTTGACAAAAATTACCTAAATGTTAATCCAATGACATAAACACACATATTGAACGTACAAGATTGGTTAAGTAACCAAAATGGATGACAAAAATGACCTAAATGTCAATCCAATGACACAAACTATTGGACTTTAGTCCTTTGAATCCTAATTTTGACATAATTAACAAACATACAATGTTCATACACCACATGATAAATCTAATATTTGAATTGAGCAAGATTTCAGGAACAACAATCAAATCCTACACACTTGGAACATATTGCTTGGAACACAAGAAATCAACAAAAGTTGATTTTTGACTGAAGCAAATCGATTGGGAAATCGATTTCATAACAAGGTGTAAGGAAACACAACTGTTTGTGTTGGTATAATCGATTGGGCAATCGACTGACTAAATTAGAAATGAAAATTGCACAAGTCAGTAGCACCCCAGTTTTGAGGGTAATCGATTGACAAATCGATTATACATTTCACAAATAAACCTGATTGAAATAAATCGATTGGGAAATCGATTGTACAAGTCACAGTGACAACCCAGTTTTGAGGGTAATCGATTGGCAAATCGATTGCTTAAAATATCTTTGCAAAATAACTTTCCCTATGACAAACACAATCGATTGGACAATCTATTGTGTGAAATTTCAATCAAGTTAAGTATGGGTGCAATCGATTGGGAAATCGATTGAACTAAACCCCAGGTAAGAACGTTTTCAGACAAAATACATACAAATCGATTGGCACGTCGATTAACATCAAAAATAGCTGAGTCACTGACTTAAACACAATCTATTGGCAAATCGATTGAAAGATCTTTTGAAATCTCAGTGAACTCTGAGCTTGTGGCCAAATCGATTCTAAGTATTTGTTAATCGATTATGAAGACTTAATAAATCGATTACGAAATCGATTGATATGTGTTTTATTTTGAACATAACATCTGCAATCGATTACGAAATCGATGCATATCAGTCTTAACATAATCACTGAAAAAATGTTGTTTAAAGAATCGATTGGTAAATCGATTGGCTTATATAGTTTCAAGATTCAAGAAAAACAAGACACACGATAATCGATTGGCAAATCGATTAGACTGGTTTTATCACTTTAAGAAATCGATTAGTGAATCGATTGATTAATATGTTTTTCAGAAACTATATAAACTGTCTTCAATCATTCTTTCAATAACAATCTGATAAACACTTTGAATATTCTTGATATACAAAAGAACTCTCAATAACACTTGGTTAACACACTAAGATTGCTTTTTCAGATCACAGCCAAAGAGATTATCAACAATCAATAAGAGAGCTGGAAAAGTGATCTTGAAAGACAAGGTTCTCATGAACAATCCTTGAATATCCAGAATCGTGAGAAGTGACATTAACCAAGATTGAAGACTTCTTTTTGTTCTTCCTTTATTCTGTTTGTAATAATACTTTGAAACGAAACGAAAGCGAGAAAAGCCAGCTAGAAACTGGTGGCTACTTTCTTGGGTGAGAGTGCTCAACAAGAAAGAGTCGTACTTTGATTCTGTGTTAGATTGCTGAGTATCTACAAGGATCATAGGGTGATCAATAGGAAAGAGATCTTTAAGATAGATAGGTTTCGGGGATGAAACTGGACAATCTGTAATTGATTCTTTCTATTGGAGAAGAAAATCTGAAATCCGTTTGGATTTTCAGGACTGGATGTAGGTTGTCAAGTTGACAACTGAACCAGTATAAATCCTTGGTGCAATCTTCTCTAACCCTTAACTCCTTTAATTTTCTATCTTGCAATATCTGTATATGTGATTAATATTAGATGCATGTTAAACATATTATGTGATAAGTAATATTGTTTAATCTGATAATTTGACTTGCATGCATCTTGGTTAATCGCCTATCAATCTACTTGAACTTGCTAATCATGTATGCCACAATTTAAATTCCGCTGTGTGTATGAAATTGATTTAATTTCTTAAAGAACTGATACATTCCGATTATTTCGAGGTCGTACCAACCAACACAAACGAACTTTACGGATGACGAAGGATGTATAAAATGAACTAACTCGTAATGCAATGATAGAAACACACTTATTGGATGCACAAGAATGGTTAAAAACGCTGAATGCATTTGAATAAGTCGAAGGATGACGAAAATGACATAAATGTAAATCCCATAACCCAAACGCACTTATTAGTTGCACAAGATTGGTAAAACAACCAAAATGGATTATAATAATCCTATGGAGTATGAAAATGACCGAAATATTAATCAAATGACACAAACGAACTTAATGGATGCACAAGATTGGTTAAAAAACCCTCAATGGATTAAAATAAGTCGAAAGATATCGAAAATCACCTAAATGTTAATCCAATGATAGAAACATACTTATTGGACGCACACGATTGATTAAAAATGCAAAACGCATTAGAATAAGTCGAAGGATTTCGAAAATGACCTAATTAATCCAATCATACAAACACACTTATTGGATGCACAAGATTGGTTAAAAACACCAAACGGATTAGAATAATTAAAGGAAGACGAAAATCACCTAAATGTTAATCTAATGACACAAACGCACTTATTGGATGCCCAAGATTTGTTAAAAATTAAATGGATTTGAATAAGTCAAATGAGGTCCAAAATAACCTAAATGTCAATCCAATGATTTAAGTGCACTTAATGGATGCACAATATTGGTTAAAAACCCTACATTCGTTAATATAAGTCGAAAGATGACGAAAATGCCCTAAATATTAATCCAATGACACAAATGTGCATATTGGATGCACAAGAATGGTTAAAATCCCTAAATGGATCAGAATAAGTCGAAGGATGCCGAAAATGACATAAATGTTAATCCAATGATAGAAGCACACTTAATAGATACACAAGATTGGTTAAAAACCCTAAATGGATAAGAATAACTCGAAGGATAACAAAAATGGCAAAAATGTTAACCCAATGACATAAACGCAGTTATTGAATGGACAAAGTTGGATAAACAACCATAATGGATTAGAATAAGCCTATAAAGGATGAAAATGACTTAAGTGTTAATCCAATTACACAAACGCACTTATTGGATTCACAAGAATTGTTAAACAACCAAAATGGATTAGAATAAGTCGAAGGATGATGAAAATGATCGAAATATTAATCCAATGACATTAACGTACTTATTGGATGCACAAGATTGAAGAAAAATCCTAAATGGATTAGAATAGGTTGAAGGATGTCGAAAATGACCTAAATGTTAATCAAATGATAGAAACACACTTATTGGATGCACAAGATATATTAAAAACCCAAAATGCATTAGAATAAGTCAAAGGATGACGAAAATGGCATAAATCTTAATCCAATGACACGAACCCACTTATTGGATACATAGGATTGGTTAAACAACAAAAATGGATTAGAATAATCCTAAGGAGGACGAAAATGACCTAAATGTTAATCCAATGACACAAACGCACTTATTAGATACACAAGAATTTTTAAACAACAAAAATGGATTAGAATAAGTCGAAGGATGACGAACATGCACAAGATTGGATAAAAAATCCTAAATGGATTAGAGTAAGTCAAAGGATGTCGAACATGACCTAAATGTTAATCCAATGATAAAAACACACTTATTGGATGCACAAGTTAGGTTAAAAACCCGAAATGCATTATAATAAGTCGAAGGATGACGAAAATGACATAATTGTTAATCCAATGACACAAACGCACTTATTAGATTCACAAAATTGGTTAAACAAAAAAATGGGTAAGAAAAAGTGGAAGGATGACGAAAATGACGTAAATGCCAATCAAATGCCATAAACGTACTTACAATAAGTCGAAGGATGTCGAATATGACCTAAATGTTAATCCAATGACATAAACGCACTTATTGAATGCACAAGATTGGTTAAACAACCAAAATGGATTAGAATAATCCTTAGGAGGACGAAAATACCTAAATTTTAATCCAATGACACAAATGAACTTATTGGATGCACATGATTGATCCAACAACTAAAATGGATTAGAATAAGCCTTGGGATGACGAAAATGGCCTTAATGTTAATCTGGTGACTCAAATGCACTTATTCGATGCAAAATTTTTGTTAAATAACCAAAATGGATGCACTTAATGGATGCACAAGCGTACTTAATGGATGCACAAGATTGGTTAGAATAAGTCGAATGACGACGAAATTGACCTAAATGTCAATCCAATGACACAAACGCACTTAATGGATGCACAAGATTGGTTAAAAACCATAAATGGATTACAATAAGTTGAAGGATGTCGACAATGACCTAAATGTTAATCAAATGATAGAAACACACTTATTGGATAAACAAGATTGGTTAAAAACGTTAAATGCATTAGAATATGTCGAAGGATGACGAAAATAACCTACGTGTTAATCCAATGACACAAACAGACTTATTGGATGCACAAGTTAGGTTAAAAACCTTAATTGGATTGGAATAAGTCAAAGGAAGACGAAAATCACATAAATGTTAATCTAATGGCACAAACGCACTTATTGGATGCCCAATATTGGTTAAAAACACTAAATGAACTAGAATAAGTCGAAGGAGGTCCATAATGACCTAAATTACAATCCAATGATTGAAATGCACTTAATGGATACACAATATTTGTTAAAAACCCGACATGCTTTAGAATAGGTCGAAGGATGACGAAAATGACATAAATGTAAATCCAATGACACAAACGCACTTATTGGATGCACAAGATTGGTTAAACAACCAAAATAGATTAGAATAAGCCTAGGGAGGTCGAAAATGGCCTTAATGTTAATCTAATGACAGAAACACACTTATTGGATGCACAAAATTGATTAAACGACCAAAAAGGGTTAGAATAAGTAGAAGGACGACTAAAATGACCTAAATGTCAATCCAATGAAACTAACGCACTTAATGGATGCACAAGAATCGTTAAAAACCCAAATGGATTACAATAAGTCGAAGGATGTCGAAAATGATAAACAAGACATTAAGAGATTCCCCATTCTTAAAATTCATTTAACTTAAACGATTTTCCAAAACAACATTAATTAAACCGAGATATTAAAAGATTCCCCATTTCTAATACTCGTTTAACTCTAATGGTTTTCACGCCAACATTAAGTAAACGTAGACATTAAGAGATTCCCCATTCTTAATACTCGTTTAACACTAATGGTTTTCAAATTCCACACAAAACAACTCAAACCTATTATCAGATCCAATCCACAACTCAAACCAATACACATCAATTCATTTCTCCACAGAATCCAACCATACACACAACAAATTTCATCAGTATTAATTAAGAACACGTCAAATACGACGAACAAAAATCAACACAATCCACCACTCAAACACAACAGTTTCATTTACTCAAAATCATACATAAATGAGTGTAAATTCATTTTCCACGAAACATTCATCAATATAACCAAAACCTAACTCTAAGATTTTACCCATAAAGCCTTAGATTCATTTTCCCCCAAATCAACACTTCAACCCTAACAAATTCCTTTCCACACAACCACAGGTAAGTCCCTAAATGCAAACTAAAAGTTTGGAAGGAGCCCTTACCTTCCCGTTAGCTTTAACGTGCGATTAAGTTACCGCGAGTAAATCCAGTAAAATCTCCGCTAGCGACGTTGCTTCCAAAGTTGGTTCCCTAGCACCGTAGCGTGGTAGTGAACAACTTTCCCTTTTATCTCTTTGCGAAACGAAGCTTAGATCTAGATAAAACGGGGAGGTTTATGTTTGACAGTTTTGAAATCCCTAACTCTGTTTTCTAACCCGAGAAGGAGGAAGGAGTTGGAGACTTGATCTTTCTCACCCACTAGCTTTGGGTTTCTATTCTTGAACAAAAGGAAGAAACGAAAATGAAAATGGAAGAAGGAGGGAGAATGGTCGCACGATAGAGGAAGAAGAAGAAGAAGTTCTCGCGAGGGAAATGCTTTTCTTTCTGTTTTCCTTTCTTCCTTTTTCCTTCCTTTCTATTTCCTTTTCCTTTCCTTTTCCCTCCAAACATATATATATATATATATATATATATATATATATATATATATATATATGTGAATATATATTTAATTACTTTTAACAAATATCTCCAAATATCTAGATATTTATTAAATTTACCATTTCACCCATAACGCGTTAAATTCTTCGTAAAAGATTCACCGCAGTTAATTTAAAGTATTCATCGACGAGTAATTCTAATCGGCATCAAAATATCCTTTTGGTCATATAAACTCCCAAAATATTAATAACTTTGGCTAAAAAGCCTCCGAGTTCAATACCAAAATACACTAAAATACATAAAGTATACTTTAAAATTATGGGTCTTACAGAGCCCTTACCTCAACGATAGCTCTAACACATGATTACGACACTGTAATTAATTTCGGGAAAATCTTCGTTCAAATTGTCGCTTCCAAGATGGCTCACTAGCACCACAACATGGAGATGAGTAACTTTCCCTTCTATCTCTTCGCGAACCGAAGCTTAGATCTAGAAGAGAATGGAGGTTTAGAGTTATGGCGGTTTTTGTTTCGTGAAACAGAGAGAGAAGAAGAAGAAGAAGAAGGGTTTTTCGCGAAGGCTGGGAGAAATTGGTTTTCATTATGTTTTCCTATCTTCCTTTTCCTTCCTTTCTATTTCCTTGCTTTTTATTTCCTTTTTCTTCTTATATATATATATATATATATATATATATATATATAACAATATCTAAAAATATCTAGATATTTATCAAAAATACCATTTCACCCATAACTTCTCAAACCATTTGATAAAAATATTACTCTCGTGGCAACTCATTTGACAGATACAATTATTCATAAACCAGAGATTTTTTTAACAAAATGTCTGATATTAAATTCTTCGTAACATAAAGAAATTATTTTTCTACAAAAGATTCACCGTACTTAATCGAATTTATTTATCGACAAATAATTTAAATCGAGCATCAAAAGATATTTTTGGGCATTAAACTCACAAAATATCAATAACTTGGCTAAAAAGCCTCAGAGTTCAATACCAAAATACATAAATTAGAATTTAAAACTACGGGTCTTACATTACTACCCCCCTAAAATTAGTTTCTTCTGCGAAACTACGCGTCAATAGACAACTCAGGGTGTTGTTCCCTCATCTCGCTCTCGAATTCCCAAGTTGCATCTTCAGTAGTTGGGTTCCAAATTACCTTGACGAGAATGGCCTTAATGTTAATCTAATGACACAAACACACTTATTGGATGCACAAAATTGGTTAAACAATCAACACGGATTAGAATATGCATTGGGAGGACAAAAATGACCTTAATGTTAATTCGATGACACAATTCCACTTGTTGGATGCACAAACTTTCTTAAACAACCAAAATTTAATAGAATAAGTCGAAGGATGATGAAAATGACCTAAATGTTAATCCAATGACACAAACGCACTTAATGCATGCACAAATTTGGTTAAAAACCCTAAATGGATTATAATAAGTCGAAGGATGTCAAAAATGACCTAAATGTTAATCCAATGATAGAAACACACTTATTGAATGCACAATATTGGTTAAAAATGCTAAATGCATAAGAATAATTCGAAGGATGACGACAATGACCTAAATGTTAATTCAATGACACAAACGCACTTCTTTGATGCATAAGATTGGTTAAACAACCAAAATGGATTAGAATAAGCCTTGGGAGGATGAAAAATGGCCTTAATGTTAATCTGATAACACAAATGCAATAATTGATTAAAAGAAATCGAAGGATGACAAAAATTACCAAAATATCAATCAAATGTCACAAAAGCACTTAAATGATGCACAAGATTGGGTAAAAACCCTTAATGGAATACAATAAGTTGATGGATGTCGAAAATGATGTAAATGTTAATCAAATGATAGAAACACACCTATTGAATGCACAAGATTGGTTAAAAACACTAAATGTATTAGAATAAGTCGAAGGATGATAAAAATGTCCTAAATGTTAATACATTGACACAACCGCACTTATTGGATGCACAAGATTGGTTAAACAACCAACATGGATTAGAATATGCCTTGGGAGGACAAAAATGACCTTAATTTTAATCTGATGACACAAATGCACTTATTGGATGCAGAAAATTTCTTAAACAACCAAAATTTATTAGAATAAGTCGAAGGATGACGAACATGACCTAAATGTCAATCCAATGTCACAAACGCATTTAATAGATGCACAAGATAGGGTAAAACCCCTTAATGGAATACAATAAGTCGATGGATGTCGAAAAATATCTAAATGTTAATCAAATAATAGAAGCACACTTATTTGATGCACAAGATTGGTTAAAAATTCTAAATGCATTAGAATAAGTCGAACGATGACGAAAATGACATAAATGTTAATCTAATGACACAAAATCACGTTAATGTTAATCCATTGACACAAACACACTTAATGGATGCACACGATTCGTTGAAACCCCTAAATGGATTTGGATAAAACAAAGGATGAAAATAATGACGTAAATGTAATCCAAAGACACAAACACACTTATTTGTTGCTCAAGATTGGTTAGAAACCCTAAACGGATTAAAATAAGTTAAAGGAAGATGAAAATCACATAAATGTTAATCGATTGACACAAACAAACTTAATGGATGCACAAGAATTATTAAAACCCCTAAATGGATTAAGATAAAAGAAGCATGACGAAGATGACCTAAATGCTAATCTAATGACATAAACGCATATATCGGATGCACAAGATTGGTTAAAAAACTAAATGGATTAGAATAAGTCGAAGGATTTCAAAATTGACATAAATGTTAATCGGATGCACAAGATTTGTTAAAAACCTTAAATGCATTAGAATAAGACGAAGTAAGAAAAAATTACCAAAATGTTAATCCAATGACACAAACGCACTTATTGGATGCACAAAATTGGTTCAAACCCCTAGATGGATTAGGATAAAATGAAGGATGACGAAAATGAAATAAATGTTAATCCAATGACACAAACACACTTATTGGATGCACGAGATTGGTTAAACAACCAAAATGGATTAGAATAAGCCTAGGGCAGATGAAAATGACTTAAATGTTTATCCAATCACACAAACGCACTTATTGGATACACAAGATGTGTTAAACATCCAAAATGGATTAGAATAAACCGAAGGATGATGAAAATCACCTGAGTGTTAATCCAAAGACATCAACGTACTTACTGGATGCACAAAATTGGATAAAAATCCTAAATGGATTAGAATAAGTCGAACGATGTCGAACATGACTTAAATGTGAATTCAATGATAGAAACACACTAATTAGATGCACAAGATAGGTTAAAAACCTAAAATGCATTAAACTAAATTGGAAGGATAACGAAAATGACATAAATTTTAATCCAATGACACAAACGCACTTATTCGATGCACAATATTGGTTAAACAACCAAAATGGATTAATAAAATCGTAAGGAGGACCAAAATGACCTAAATGTTAAAAAAATGAGACAAACACACTTATTGGAAGCACAAGATTGGTCAAAAAACAAAAATGGATTATAATAATTCTATGGAGGACGAGGATGGCCTTAATGTTAATCTAATGACACAAAACACATTATTGGATGCACAAATTGGTTAAAACAACAAAAAATGGATTAGATATAAGTTAAGATGGTGAAAATTGTAATCTCGATAATTTAAAGTACCACTTTTATGTATTTCTTTATGTATTTGGATTTTGGCATGGAGGCTTTTTTAGCCAAAGTTAATAATATTTGGAGTTTATAGATCAAAAAAGTACTTTGATGCGATTAGAATACTGTCGATAAAGTAAATTGAATTAAATGCAGTAATTTTTACGAGAATTTTAATGCGTTATGGTGAAATGGTAATTTAATGAATACTGAAGATATTTGTTAATGGTTACAATTAACATATTATATATATATATATATACAATTTTTGTATATATGTGTCTTGAGAGATAGAAAGAAAGGAAATTTAGAAGGAAGGAAAAAGAAAAGAAAAGTTATATAAAGGAAAGAGGAAAAAGGAAGAACGGAAAAACAAAGGAAAGAAGAGAAAGGAAAGAAACCAGAATTTTCATCTTCCTCCCCTCTCTGCGCGAGACACCATTCTCCCTCCTTCTCCATTTTCGTTTTTCTTCGTTTCCTTTCTCAAGATTAGAAACCAAAGGTTGGGTGGTGATAGAACAAGGATTTTCAACTCCACTCTTCCTCTTTGATTCGAAAACGAAGAAAAATGTATTAGGATCAAACACAAACCTCTTCCGTTCATCATAGTGATCTATAGCTTCGTTCGCGAAGAGTTAGAAGGGAAAGTTGCTCACTACCACGCTACGGTGCTAGGGGACCAACTTGGAGGCGACGTTGCGAGCGGAGATTTTTACCGGATTTTAGCTCGCGGTACCGAAAGCGCACGTTAAAGCAACGTTAAAGTAAGGGCTCCTTCCAAACTTTTAGTTTGCATTTAGGGACTTATCTGTGGTTATGTGGAAAAGAATTTTGTTAGGGTTGGAGTATTGATTTGGGGGAAAATGAATCTAAGACTTATGGGTAAATCTTAGAGTTAGTTATGGTTATTTGATGGATGCTTCGTGGAAAATGAACTTAACTCATTTGTGTATGATTATGGGTAAAATGAAATTTGATGTGTTTGAGTGTTATGTGTGTTGATTTGTGTTCGTCGTATTTTGACGTGTTCTAAGTTAATACCGATGATAATTTGACGTGTTTTGGTGTGGATTGTGAATTGAAATTTGATAAAATGTTTTGAGTGGTTTGTTGTGAATTTGAAAACATTAGAGTTAAAACGAGTATTAAAAATGGGAATCTTTTAATATCTCGGTTTACTTAATGTGTGTTTGTGAAATCGTTAAGTTAACTGGGCGTTAAGAATGGGAATCTCTTAATGTCTTAGTTACTTAATGTTTTTTTTGGAAAATCGTTTAAGTTAAATGAGAATTAAGAATGAGGAATCTCTTAATGTCTCGTTTACTTAATATTTGTTTTGAAAAATCATTTAAGTTATATAAGTATTAAGAATGGGGAATCTCTTAATGACTCGTATACTTAAATATTTGTTTTGAAAATGTTTAAGTTAACTGGGCGTTAAGAATGGGGAATCTCTTAATGTCTTGGTTACTTAATGTTTGCTTTTGAAAATCGTTTAAGTTTAAATGAGACTTAAGAATGGGAATCTCTTAATGACTCGTTTACTTAATATTTGTTTTGAAAATTGTTAAGTTAACTGGGCGTTAAGAATGGGGAATCTCTTAATGTCTTAGTTACTTAATGTTTGTTTTGGAAAATCGTTTAAGTTAAATGAGAATTAAGAATGGGGAATCTCTTAATGTCTCGTTTACTTAATATTTGTTTTGAAAATCGTTTAAGTTAAATAAGTATTAAGAATGGGGAATCTCTTAATGACTCGTTTACTTAATATTTGTTTTTGAAATTGTTAAGTTAACTGGGCGTTAAGAATGGGGAATCTCTTAATGTCTTGGTTACTTAATGTTGGTTTTGGAAAATCGTTTAAGTTAACTGGGCGTTAAGAATGGGGAATCTCTTAATGTCTCGGTTACTTAATATTTGTTTTGTAAATCGTTTAAGTTAAATAAGTATTAAGAATGGGGAATCTCTTAATGACTTATTTACTTAATGTCTGTTTTGAAAATCGTTTAAGTTAAATGAGAATTAAGAATGGGAATCTCTTAATGTCTCGTTTACTTATGTGTGTTTTGGTAAATCGTGCTGACCCGCGATAGGTGGCACCTTGGTAAACGGTACGGGCCCGTGATAGTAGTACGTTTACGATTTACGTTTGGTAAGTTGTGCAGACCTGTGATAGGTGGTGTAAGACCCATAATTTTAATGTACCATTTATGTATTTTTGGTGTATTTTTGGATTTGGCTCGGAGGCTTTTAAGCCAAAGTTAATAATATTTTGGAGTTTTTATAATCAAAAAGATATTTTGATGCCAATTAAAATTTCTCGTCGATAAATAAATTGAATTTAACTGCGATAAATCCTTTACGGAGAATTTAAGGCGTTTCGGGTGAAACGGTAATTTAACAAATATCTAGATTTTGAGATATTTGTTAAGTTATATTTATTATATTTATATATGTTTGTTTGGGGGGAAAAAAGAAAGAAAACTAGAAGGAAGGAAAGAAAAAGAAAGAGTATATAAAGGAAAGAAGGAAAGGGAAGAAAGGAAAAACAAAGGAAAGAAAAAGAAAGGAAGGAAAATTGGAATTTTCCATCTTCTTCCTCTCTGTTACCCGTGAACCAAATTCCCTCCTTTCTCCCATTCTCATTTTCGTCACTTTCTTTTCTTCAAAACTAGTAACCCAAGGTTGGGTGAGAGTTAGATCAAGGTTTTCGCAACTCCACTCTTCCTCTTTGATTCGAAAACGAAGAAAAAGGTTTTTGAGATCCAAACACAAACCCTCCGTTTCTTCAAGATCCAAGCTTCATTTCGCGAAGAGTCAGAAGGGAAGGTTGCTCACTACCACGCCACGGTGCTAGGGGACCTATTTGGAGGCGAAGTTGCCGAGCGGAGATTTTACCGAAATTACTCGCAGTACCGGAAACGCACGTTAAAGCTAACGTTGAGGTAAGGGCTCCTTCCAAACTTCTAGTTTGCATTAGGGACTTATCTGTGGTTGTGTGGGAAGGAATTTGTTAGGGTAAATGTATCGATTTGGGGAAAAACGAAACTAGTGCATTATGGGTAAAACCTTAGAGTTAGGTTTTGTTTATAATGATGAATGTTTCGTGGTAAATGAATTTGAATGTCATTGTGTATGATTATGAGTAAATGAAATTTGATGTATCTGGGTGTTATGTTGGCTTTGATTTGTGTTCGTTGTATTTGGCGTGTCCATACTTGATGTTTGTTAATTGGTGTGGTTGTTGTGAATTATGGTTTGAATGTGAGAGTATGATTGAGTTGTTTTCTGTGGAATTGAAAAACCATTAGAGTAAACGAGTATTAAAAATGGGGAATCTTTTAATACCTCGGTTTACTTAATGTGCTTTTGAGGAAAAGGTTTAAGTTAACTGGGCGTTGAGGATGGGGAATCTCTTAATGTCTCGGTTACTTAACTATCGTTTTGAAAATCGTTTCGGTAAATGAATATTAAGAATGGGGAATCTCTTAATGACTCGTTTACTAAATGTTTTGTGAGAAAATCGTTTAAGTCAAAAGAATATTAAGAATGGGGAATCTCTTAATACGACTGTTTGCTTAACGTTTTGTTTTGAAAATCATTAAGTTAAATCGGTATTAAGAACGGGGAATCTCTTAATGACTTATTTATTTAATGTTGTTTGAAAGTCGTTTAGGTTAAATGGGTATTAAAAATGGGGAATCTTTTAGTATCTGCATTTGCTTAACGATTGTTGTGAATGGGGTCTGTGTATGCTCATGCATTTCATTTGGTAAATTGTGTCGACCCGTGATAGGTGACACCTTGGTAAACTGTAACTGACCCGTGATAGGTGGTACATTTACGATTTACGTTTTTGGTGAATTGTGCCGACCCGTGATAGGTGGCACCTAGGTAAACAGTACTGGTCTGTGATAGGCGGTACGTTGACGATTCCCTCTTTTTCTTTTAGTAAATCGTGTTGACCCCGTGATAGGTGACACCTCGGTAAACTGTACTGACCCGTGATAGGTGGTACGTTTATGATTTACGCATTTTAGTAAATCGTGCTGACCCGTGATAGGTGGCACCTCGGTAATTGGTACTTTGGCCTGCGATAGGCGGTACAATTATGATTTACGGCCCTTCGAGGAGGGTTTTTGGTTTGGAATTCCGAGTCCATGCATTTTGGCATATACGCATTGCATTAGGGTGCTTGGCACGCGAGTCGTACTTGATTTGAGTGTATGATTGAGTGATTTGAATTTTGATTTATCGTAGTAATTGCGTTGAAAATGCTAAGTGTTATGTGTTGATTATTGTGTGTAAGTAAGATGGTTATCGAGATCCCAATTGCCGTGGTAATCGCGTAGGAATTGCTAAGTGTTAGGTTGTGAACTTGATTAGGAATGACTTGGGTTAATTCATGGATTTTTGGAAAAATGATCAGGGAAATCGATTTCCCAATCGATTGGATGGAAGTTAGGGACTTGGCCAAATGGACAAAAATCGATTAGCCAATCGATTTTGTAAGCAGTTTTCGAAAATCCTTTACGAAATCGATTGCCCAATCGATTGGGCCTAAGTCAGGGACTCATCCATATTCGACCAAATCGATTTGGAAATCGATTGGCTTAAAACCTGGGGGCTAAGTACCCACTCAATCGATTGCCAAATCGATTGATTTAGCCCAGGATTTTGTTTTCATTAAAAACCTTTACCCCAATCGATTGGCTCAGTGAAAATCCTCAGTTTGAGTTAGATGATTGATTTCTCATTAACTTATCCATGTCTTGATTGGTTATGTGTTAATTAGGAGATTGAGGACTTCATTTTACTTTCATTTTTAACTGGCAAAGTATTGTATGAACTTTTCGCATATTGGAAATCCTGTTAAGGTGCATGCTTAGTTGAAAAGTTATTTTGGGCATTTAAAAACTTAATTGCTATGTGTTAACTGTTATTTTCTGGTTGGTGACCCTTTACGATTATTGTGGAAATCTGGGCTTTACCCTCAGATGAGAGTCAGGACGGTCATACCGGTTCGTACCCTACGGACGGGAATGGAGATGGGAAAGTTTGACTGCAGTCACGTTAGGAGGATCTCACGGGGCGCGTGGAGATACTCAGGGTGTATAGCTTTTTGGTAGGATGATCAGATTAGGATGATGTATAGGGACTAGGTGTCCTTCTTTTTGGATTGGAGTATTTTTAGTTTGGGAAAACTGTATTTATATTATTATTGTCAGTTCGACTTCTTATGTGAATGGGTTCCATGTACCATTTATGGTTGTGTAAATTTTTTGGATTTATAATTGGAGGAACTTTTCCGCTGCTTGTAAATTTTAATGACTCAGTTATTTATCCAAAGGCATTTCTTTATCTATTTCTCTGTTTTAGTTTAATTACTTTTGAAAAAAATATACCTCGCTTTGAAAAACGGGTGTTACACTGTGGTATCAGAGCATAGTTTGGTTTTCTTTGGGAGCTGTGGAACCTTGGTTATAGATTGTAGGTCGACCTATAGGTTAGGAGTTGTTATCTGATCATGTGTCGGTTTAGGTGACTTGAGTTGTCAAGTTCAATATAATTATGTGTTGTTATAGTCGGACGTTAGTTGGGAATTATTTGAAGTAGTGTTAAGACTCTACTTGACGATGGTTTTATAGGAAACCATGCCGCCAAGAAGGAATGACGCTCCGAGAGACAACGCTAATAGGAATGATCAAATGGCGGAGGCTATGAATAACATGGCTGCTTCTGTTGCTGCACAGACTGCTGCCAAGACTCAACGGGACCTTGAAAAGAGGGGAAGAGAGATCCGTGCTGCAGAGTCAAGAGGGTTAGAAGATTTCCGTCGATACAATCCTCCTAAGTTCAAGGGGGATGAGAGTTCAGAGAAGGCGGATCAATGGATCCAAGAAGTGGAGAAGATCTTTGATATATGATAAAAGTGTCAGGCGGAGTGAAGATCAGCTATGCCACTTATATGCTGTGGGGGATGCTGAGTACTGTGGAGGAGTGCAAGGTTATTGATGGGAGCAGCCCACGAGGAGGTTAACTGGGAATCGTTTAAAAGGAAGTTTTTGGATAAATACTTCCCGATGAGTACCAGGACTAAATTGGGTGACGACTTTCTGAAACTTCACCAGGGGAGCATGACTGTGGGCGAGTATGCTGCTAAATTTGAATCACTATCGAGGCATTTCAGGTTCTTCCGTGAAGAAATTGATGAACCATTCATGTGTCATCGTTTCCAAGACGACTGAAGTATGAGATTCAAGATTCCGTCTTACCCTTGGGAATTCAACGTTTCCAAGCGCTGGTGGAGAAATGTAGAGAAGTGGAAGATATGAAAAACAAGAGGGCTAGCCGAGTAGGGAATTTTAAATTCGGGAGGCCCTAGTCGGGCGAATTATCAGAACAAGGGAAGCAAGTTGCTAAACCTTATAATCGACCCCAAAATAACAACGGTGGCAGAGTCGCCCGGGAACCAGAATTTCGGGAGGCAATTGGGCAAGTGCTTCGATGTTTCCGATGTGGGGGAGAAGGACACTATGCTAGTGCTTGTACCACTAACATCCCTTTGTCACAATTGTCGGAAGTCGGGGCACATGGCAAGGGATTGCACGGCTCCAAAGGTGGAACCAGTGGTGAATGTAGCTAGGGCTACCCGTCCTACTGCTAGAGGACGCATTTATTGTGTGAATGCTGAAGAGGGGAATCCATCTGGTAATCTGATTCAGCGTGATTGTGAGATTGCAGGTAACACTCTAACTGCACTCTTTGATTCGGGGGCAACCCATTCCTTCATTGCTATGGACTGTGTGAATCGCTTGAAGTTATCTGTGTCTGCTTTACCTTTTGATTTGGTTGTGTCCACACCTGCTAAGACCTTAACCGTAAATTCAGCATGTTTACATTGTCGAATGACTATACAGAATAGGGATTTCTTGGTTAATTTAATTTGTTTACCGCTACAATCACTCGAGGTCATCCTCGGTATGGATGGATGTCTTATCATTATGTGATCTTGGATTGTGCTCGTAAATTGGTTCTTTTCCCCGAACCAGGAGTTGTTAAGTATTTAGCTGCTAACAAACTCCAAGTGTCGCTAAGTGAAGGGACTCATGAGTTTTTGTCTCTGGCAAATGTGGAGGCAGAGATAAATGTGGATATAGAAGATGTGATACTTGTCAACGAGTATCGGGATGTATTTCCAACGAAAATTCCAGGATTGCCACCGGTAAGAGAAGTGGAATTCTTCATTGATTTGCACCCAGGAACGGGACCCATTTCAATGGCACCTTATCGAATGTCGCCATTGGAATTAAATGAGCTCAAAGGCCAAATTGAAGACTTGTTGGAGAAGAAATTCATCAGACCAAGTGTATCACCATGGGGAGCTCCAGTTTTGCTAGTTAAAAAGAAGGACAGAAGCTCGCGCCTATGTGTGGATTATAGACAGCTTAACAAGGCAACTATTAAGAATCGTTATCCTTTGCCACGAATCGATGATTTGATGGATCAATTGAGAGGGGCCGCGATATTTTGGAAGGTTGACTTGAAGTCGGGTTACCATCAGATTCGAGTAAGGGAAGGAGACATTCAGAAAACAGCTTTCAGAACCCGCTATGGACATTATGAATACCTGGTTATGCCGTTTGGAGTTACCAATGCACCGGCAATTTTCATGGACTACATGAACAGAATCTTTAATTCATTCCTTGATAATTCGTGGTGGTATTCATTGATGATATATTGATTTATTCAAGGACTGAGGAAGAACATGGAGAACATTTACGACAAGTTCTTGAGATTTTACGCGAGAAGCGATTGTATGCCAATCTGTCGAAGTGTGAATTTTGGCTAGAGAAAGTGAATTTCTTGGGACATGTGATAACCAAGGAAGGAATCGCTGTAGATCCGGCTAAGATTGAGGCGGTTCTTGCTTGGAAACAGCCTCACACTGTCACTGACATACGGAGTTTTGTAGGACTGGCAGGATACTACAGGAGATTTATCGAAGGTTTTGCTAAGATTGTGGCTCCACTGACACAACTTACCAGAAAAGATCAACCGTTCGCTTGGACGGAGAAGTGTGAAGAAAACTTCCAGTTACTAAAGAGAAAATTGACGACCTCTCCTGTATTGGTATTACCGCAATCAGAAGAACCCTATGAAGTTTATTGTGATGCATCTCACCAAGGGTTGGGATGTGTTCTGATGCAACACAAGAAAGCTGTGGCTTATGCCTCGAGACAATTGAAGATTCATGAGAGGAACTATCCTACTCATGATTTGGAGCTTGTCGCGGTTGTTTTTGCATTAAAGATCTGGAGGCATTATTTATATGGTGCACGTTCACCGTGTTCAGCGACCATAAAAGCTTGAAATATTTGTTTGATCAGAAGGAGATGAACATGCGCCAGAGGCGATGGATGGAGACTCTCAAGGATTTTGATTTCACACTGCAGTACCACCCTGGGAAGGCCAATGTAGTGGCTGATGCGTTGAGCAGAAGAAGTGTATCGGTGTCTTCACTAATTATGGCTAGACAACAAGAGTTGTGGGAAGCTTTTAGAGACTTGCACTTGAACGTAGAGTTTGCACGGGAATTTTGAAATTCAGAATGATTAAGATCTCGAGTGGACTACTTGAGGACATTGCAAATTCTCAAGATGACGCCTTAATTCAGGAGAAGAGGAATCTATTAGTACAAGGGAAGACGACTGAGTTCAAGGTTGGGGCAGATAATGTTTTGCGGTGTAATGGTAGGATTTGTGTACCAGCCATTACAGATATGCGGAAAACGATTTTAGAAGAGGCGCATAAGAGTAAGCTGAGTATTCATCCGGGAGCAACAAAGATGTATCAGGATTTGAGACAGAATTATTGGTGGTGGCTAGGAATGAAGAAACATGTGGCGGAATATGTATCCACTTGTCTAACTTGTCAGAAAGCGAAGGTGGAACATCAGCGACCCGCTGGGATGTTACAACCTTTAGATATACCTGAATGGAAGTGGGACAGCATTTCCATGGATTTTATAACCGGATTACCAAAGACAAGGAGAAAGAATGATTCCATATGGGTGATAGTGGATCAACTAACTAAATCTGCTCACTTTTTGCCGGTAAGGACCACCTATAAGGTAGATCAGCTAACAGAGATCTACATTGCTGAAATTGTGAGGTTACACGGGGTACCATCGAGCATTGTGTCAGACCGTGATCCGAAGTTCACATCGCATTTCTGGGGAGCATTGCACGAAGCGTGGGAACGAAGCTACGATTGAGTTCATCTTACCATCCACAAACGGACGGGCAGACTGAAAGGTCGAATCAGTCCTTGGAAGATCTGTTGAGAGCAATGTGTACTAATGATAGAGGAAGCTGGGATGTGTACTTCCGTTGATTGAGTTCACTTACAACAATAGTTTCCACGCAAGTATGGAATGGCACCATATGAAGCTTTATACGGGGCGCAAGTGTCAGACGCCCTTGTGTTTGGTATAAAGACGTGAGATATGATTGTCGACCAGAGATGTGGCACAGACCACAGCTAAAGTAAGGAAGATCAAGGAGATCATGAAGACTTACAAAATGTCAGAAGAGTTACGCTTGACAAAGCGTCGCAGACTTTTTGAATTTTCGAACAGGTGACCATGATTTCTGAGAGTCACACCTACTAATGGAGTAGGTAGAGACCCATACATTTTAATGTACCATTTATGTATTTTGTGGTGTATTCTTGGATTTTGGCTCGGAGGCTTTTAAGCCAAAGTTAAATAATATTTTGGAGTTTTATAATCAAAAAAGATATTTTGATGCCAATTAGATCAAGGTTGGGTGAGAGTTAGATCAAGGTTTTCGCAACTCCACTCTTCCTCTTTGATTCGAAAACGAAGAAAAACGGTTTTTGAGATCCAAACACAACACCTCCGTTTCTTCAAGATCCAAGCTTCATTTCGCGAAGAGCCAGAAGGGAATGTTGCTCACTGCACGGTGCTAGGAGGACTATTTGGAGGCGAAGTTGCGAGCGGAGATTTTACCGAAATTACTCGAGTACCGGAAGCACGTTAAAGCTAACGTTGAGGTAAGGGCTCCTTCCAAACTTCTAGTTTGCATTAGGGACTTATCTGTGGTTGTGTGGGAAGGAATTTGTTAGGGTAAATGTATCGATTTGGGGAAAAACGAAACTAGTGCGTTATGGGTAAAACCTTAGAGTTAGGTTTTGTTTATAATGATGAATGTTTCGGTGTAAATGAATTTGAATGTCATTGTGTATGATTATGAGTAAATGAAATTTGATGTATCTGGGTGTTATGTTGGCTTTGATTTGTGTTCGTTGTATTTGGCGTGTCCATACTTGATGTTTGGTTAATTGGTGTGGTTGTTGTGAATTATGGTTTGAATGTGAGAGTATGATTGAGTTTGTTTCTGTGGAATTGAAAACCATTAGAGTAAACGAGTATTAAAAATGGGGAATCTTTTAATACCTCGGTTTACTTAATGTGCTTTTGAGGAAAGGTTTAGGTTAACTGGGCGTTGAGGATGGGGAATCTCTTAATGTCTCGGTTACTTAACTATCGTTTTGAAAATCGTTTCAGTAAATGAGTATTAGATGGGGAATCTCTTAATGAATCGTTCTGAATGTTTTGTGAGAAAATCGTTTAAGTCAAAAGAATATTAAGAATGGGGATCTCTTAATACGACTGTTTGCTTAACGTTTTGTTTTGAAATCATTAGTTAAATCAGTATAAGAACGGGGAATCTCTTAATGACTTATTTATTTAATGTTGTTTGAAAGTCGTTTAGGTTAAATGGGTATTAAAAATGGGAATCTTTTAGTATCTGCATTTGCTTAACGATTGTTGTGAATGGGGTCTGTGTATGCTCATGCATTTCATTTGGTAAATTGTGTCGACCGTGATAGGTGACACCTTGGTAAACTGTACTGACCCGTGATAGGTGTACATTTACGATTTCGTTTTTGGTGAATTTGCGACGTGATAAGTGGCACTAGGTAAACAGTACTGGTCTGTGATAGGCGGTACGTTGACGATTCCTCTTTTTCTTTTAGTAAATCGTGTTGACCCGTGATAGGTGACACCTCGGTAAACTGTACTGACCCGTGATAGGTGGTACGTTTATGATTTACGCATTTTAGTAAAGTTGACCCGTGATAGGTGGCACCTCGGTAATTGGTACTTTGGCTGCGTAGGCGGTACAATTATGATAATTGGTACTTGGCATGCGATAGCGGTACAAATTAAGATTTTACGGCCCTTCGAGGAGGGTTTTGGTTTGAATTCCCGAGTCCATGCATTTGGCCATATACGCATTGCATTAGGGGTGCTTGGCACGCGAGTCGTACTGATTTTGAGTGTATGATTGAGTGATTTGAATTTTGATTTATCGTAGTAATTGCGTTGAAAATGCTAAGTGTTGTGTTGATTATTGTGTGTAAGTAAGATGGTTATCGAGATCCCAATTGTCGTGGTAATCGCGTAAGGAATTGCTAAGTGTTAGGTTGTGAAACTTGATTAGGAATGACTTGGGTTAATTCATGGATTTTTGGAAAAATGATCAGGGAAATCGATTTCCCAATCGATTGGATGGAAGTTAGGGACTTGGCCAAATGGACAAAAATCGATTTTGTAAGCAGTTTTCGAAAATCCTTTACGAAATCGATTGCCCAATCGATTGGGCCTAAGTCAGGGACTCATCCATATTCGACCAAATCGATTTGGAAATCGATTGGCTTAAAACCTGGGGGCTTAAGTACCCACTCAATCGATTGCCAAATCGATTGATTTAGCCCAGGATTTTGTTTTCATTAAAAACCTTTACCCCAATCGATTGGCTCAGTGAAAATCCTCAGTTTGAGTTAGATGATTGATTTCTCATTAACTTATCCATGTCTTGATTGGTTATGTGTTAATTAGGAGATTGAGGACTTCATTTTACTTTCATTTTTAACTGGCAAAGTATTGTATGAACTTTTCGCATATTGGAAATCCTGTTAAGGTGCATGCTTAGTTGAAAAGTTATTTTGGGCATTTAAAACTTAATTGCTATGTGTTAACTGTTATTTTCTGGTTGGTGACCCTTTACAATTATTGTGGAAATCTGGGCTTTACCCTCAGATGAGAGTCAGGACGGTCATACGGTTCGTACCCTACGGACGGGAATGGAGATGGGAAACGTTTGACTGCAGTCACGTTAGGAGGATCTCACGGGGCGCGTGGAGGATACTCAGGGTGTATAGCTTTTTGGTAGGATGATCAGATTAGGATGATGTATAGAGACTAGGTGTCCTTCTTTTTTGGATTGGAGCATTTTTAGTTTGGGAAAACTGTATTTATATATTATTGTCAGTTCGACTTCTTATGTGAATGGGTTCCATGTACCATTTATGGTTGTGTAAATGTTTTGGATTTATAATTGGAGGAACTTTTCCGCTGCTTGTAAATTTTAATGACTCAGTTATTTATCCAAAGGCATTTCTTTATCTATTTCTCTGTTTTAGTTTAATTACTTTTGAAAAAAAATATACCCTCGCTTTGAAAAACGGGGTGTTACAGGTGGCACCTCGGTAAACAGTACGGACCCGTGATAGGTAGTACGTTTACGACTTACGTTCCTTGGTGGATTGTGTTTGTCCGTGAGAGACTGCACAGGGGTTTGTCCGTGAGAGACTACGCCCTGGTTTAAGTTAAATGAGAATTAAGAATGGGGAATCTCTTAATGTCTTGTTTACTTATGTGTATTTGGTAAATCGTGCAGACCCGCGATAGGTGGCACCTTGGTAAACGGTACGGGCCCGTGATAGGCAGTACGTTTACGATTTTACGTTTGGTAAGTTGTGCAGACCCGTGATAGGTGGCACCTCGGTAAACAGTACGGACCCGTGATAGGTAGTACGTTTACGACTTACGTTTCTTGGTAAATTGTGTTTGTCCGTGAGAGACTGCACAGGTGTTTGTCCGTGAGAGACTACACCCTGTTAAATTGTGAATTGTTGGTTCATTTTGTCTGTGTAGTATTGTGTTATAAGTGTTAAGTGTAATGTTTTGGAATTTGGTGATAACATGTTTGATTGCAATACCATTTCGAAACCCATGATGTTTGTAGTAATTGTGTTATAAGTGTTAAGTGCTATGTTTTGGAATTTGGTGATAGCATGTTTGATTGCAATACTATTTCGAAACTCAAGATGTCGTGGTGATTGCGCTATAATTGCTAAGTGTGATTGTTCAGATTTGTGTGTAAGTGTTGATTGGTTTTGAAACCCTTTAAAAAGCTGATTTTTGCTGAATTTTGTTGTTTTCCTGTTGCTGTCTGATGTGTATTCGAATACAGAAAGCTGTATTCGAATACAAACATGCTATTTTTGCCACTGACTTACTGTGTAGTCGAATACAGACTGTTGTATTCGAATACATACATGCTATTTTGCTACTGACTTGCTGTGTAGTCGAATACAGACTGTTGTATTCGAATACAGACATGCTGTTTTTTTTGCTGAATGCTGAAACAGCCTTGTATTCGAATACAGAGATGCTGTATTCGAATACAACAATGCTGTTTTGTTAAAAACTTCATTTTTCAACCTTGTGTTTTATGCATGTTTGGCATATGGAAACCCTTTTAAGGTGCATGCTAAGTTGAAAGATTATTTTGTGCATTTAAAAACTTAAATGTTATGTGTTAACTGTTTTTTTCAGTTGGTGACCTTTACAACTATTGTGGAAATCTGGGCTTTGCCCTCAGATGAGAGCCAGGACGATCCTACCGGTTCGTACCCTACGGATAGGAATGGAGATGGGAACGCTTGACTGCAGCTACGTTAGGAGGATCTCACGGGGCGCGTGGAGATCACTCAGGGTAGTTGTTTTGTAAAATGATCAGACTAGGTTGAACACACAGAGACGGATGTCTTTCACCTTTGGGTTGCGTTTATTTTTAAACTAGAAAGACTGTACTACTTTGTTATGTTAATATTTTGAATTCAAGGTTTGAGAGATTTTCCGCTGCTTGAAAATTATAATGACTTAATTACTTATCCAAATGTGTTACCTTATTTATTTCTCTGTTTTATTTTAATTTCTTTTGAAAAAAAAATACACCCTCGCTTTGAAAAACGGGGTGTTACAAAAATGACCTAAATGTTGATCCAATGACACAAACGCACTTACTGATTGCACAAGATTGGTTAAACAACCAACATTGGACAAGAATATGCATTGGAAGGACAAAATGAGCTTAATGTTAATCCGATGACACAAATTCACTTGTTGAATGCACAAACTTTCTTATACAACCATAATTTATTAGAATAAGTCGAAGGATGATCAAAATGACATAAATGTCAATCCAATAACACAAACGCACTTAATGGATGCTCAAATTTGGTTAAAAATCCTAAAGGGGTTATAATAAGTCGAATGATGTCGAAAATGACCTAAATGTTAATCCAATGATAGAAACACACTTATTGAATGCGCAAGATTGGTTAAAAACGCTAAATGCATTAGAATAAGTCGAAGGATGACAAAAATGACCTAAATGTTAATTCAATGACACAAATGCACTTAATGGATGCATAAGATTGGTTAAACAACCAAAATGGATTAGAATAAGCCTTGGGAGGACGAAAAATGGCCTTAATGTTAATCCGATGACACAAATGCAATAATTTATTAGTATAATTTGAAGGATGATGAAAATGACCAAAATGTCAACAAATGTCACAAAAGCACTTAAAGGATGCACAAGATTGGGTAAAACCCTTAATGGAATACAATAAGTCGATGGATGTAGAAAATGATCTAAATGTTAATCAAATGATAGAAACACACCTATTGGAGGCACAAGATTGGTTAAAAACCCTAAATGTATCAGAATTAGTCCTAAGGATGACGAAAATGACCTAAATGTCATATCCATGACACAAACACATTTAATTGAAGCACAAGATTGGTTAAAAAACCTAAATGGACTAGAATAAGTCTAAGGATTTCGAAACTGACGTAAATGTTAATCCATAGACAGAAACACACTTAATGGATGCACAAGATTGGTTAAAAATCCTAAATGCATTAGAATAAGTCGAACTAAGAGATGAAAATGACCTAAATGATAATGCAATGACGCAAACGCACTTATTGGATGCACAAGATTGGTTTAAAACCGCTAATGGATTAGGAGAAGTCTAAGGAAGACCAAAATGACCTAGATGTTAATCCAGTAACATAAACAGACCTTATTGAATGCACAACATCGGTTAAAAACCAAAATGGATTAGAATAAGTCTAGGGAGGACGAAAATGACTTAAATGTTAATCCAATGACACAAACGCACTTATTGGATGCACAAGATTGGTTAAAAAACCTAGTGGATTCGAATAAGCCTAAGGAAGACGAAAATGACCTAAATGTTCAATACAGTGAACACAACATACTTATTGGATGCAACAAGATTGGTTAAGAATCCTAAATGGAAGAAGAATAACTTAAGGAGGACGAAAATGACCTAATGATAATCCAATGACACAAAATGACACACTTATTTGATGCACAAGATTGGTTAAAAAACCCTAATTGCATTAGAAATAAGTCTAAGGAGGACGAAAATGACCTAAATGTTAATCCAATGACACAAACACACTTATTGGATGCACAAGATTGGTTAAATAACCAAATTGGATTAGCATAAGCCTATGGAGGACCAAAATGACTTAAATGTTAATCCAATGACACAAACACACCTATTGGATGCACAAGATTGGTTAAACAAGCGCTAATTTATTAGAATAAGTCTAGGGATGACAAAAATGACCTAAATGTTCGATCCAATAACAAAAATGCACTTATTGGATGCACAAGAATGTTTTAACAACAAAAATTGGAACAATAATAAGCTAAGGAGGACGAAAATGACCTAAATGTTCATCCAATGACAGAAACACACTTATTGGATGCACAAGATTGGTTAAAAAACCTAAATGGATTATAATAAGGCCTAGGGAGGACGAGAATTGACCTAATGTTCATCAATGACACAAAACACACTTATTGGATGCAGAAGATTGGTTAAACAACCTAATGGATTAGAATAGAAGTCGAGGGAATGACGAAAATGACCTAAATTTTAATCCAATGACATAAACGTACATATTAGGATGCACAAGATTGGATAAAAAATCTTAATGGATTAGAATAAGTCTAATGAGTCGAAAATGACATAAATGTTAATCCAATCATACAAAACTTACTTATTGATTGCACAAGATATGTTAAAAACCCTAAATTGCATTAGAATAATCAAAGGATGACGAAAATGACATAATTATTAATCCAATGATACAAACGCACTTAATGGATGCACAAGATTTATTAAAAAACCAACATGGATTAGAATATGCCTAGGGAGGACAAAAATGACCTTAATGTTAATCCGATGACACAAATGCACTTATTGGATGCACAAAATTTCTTAATCCAATGACCAAAATTTATTTAGAATAAGTCGAAGGGAGGACGAAGATGACCTAAATGTGAATCCCAATGTCACAAACGCACTTAATGGATGCACAAGATTGGGTAAAAACCCTAATTGGAATACAATAAGTCGATGGATGGAAAAAAATATCTAAATGTTAATCCAATGACAGAAACACACTTATTGGATCACAAGATTTGGTTAAAAACACTAAATGCATTAGAAAATAAGCGAAGGATTTCGAAAATGATTAAATGGTAATCCTAATTGTAGAACCACACATTATGGAATGCACAAGATTGGTCAAAAACCTTATTGCATTAGAATAAGTCGAACTAAGGGAAAATGACATAATGTTAATCCAATGACACAAATGATCTTATTGGATGCACAAGATTGGTAAAACCGTAAATTCCACAAGAATAACTCAAAGGATGATGAAAATGACCTAAATGTGAATCGAATGACATAAACATACTTATTGGATCCACAAGATTGGATAAAAATCATAAATGGATTAGAATAAGTCGCAGGATGTCATACATGACCTAAATGTGCATTCAATGATAGAAACGCATTTATTGGATGCACAAGATAGGTTACAAACCCGTAATGCATTAAAATAAAGTCCTAAGGAGGACGAAAATGACATAAATGTTTAATCGAATGACAGAAATGCACTTATTGGATGCACAAGATTGGTCAAAAAAACCCTAATTGGATTACAATAAGCCTTGGGATGGACGATAATGACCTAAATGTTCATCAATGACACAAATGAACAGTTATTGGATGCACAAGATTGGTTAAAAACCTAATTGGACAAGAATAAGCCTCGGAGGATCGGAGAAAATGACCTAAATTTCATCTAATGACAATAAACATCACTTATTGGATGCACATGATGAGGTTATTGGATCTGGAATCATATAGGCCTGGGAAGGAAAATGATAAATGGTTATCAATGGACACAACGCACGTATTGGATGCACAAGATTGGTTACGACATCAAAAACCAACTTATGATTAGATTAAGCCTATGGAGGGACGAAAATGACCTAAATATTCATCCAATGACACAAATTGACTTTATTGGATGCACAAGATTGGTTTAACAACCTAATTTAATTAGATAAGTCTAAGGTATGACGAAAATACCTAAATGTCAAGCCAATACGACACAAAAGCTACTTATTGGATCACAAGATTGGTTAAAAAACCTATAATCGTTTCATCCAGATGTCGAAATGACCTAGAATGTTACTCCGTTCTGCATAGTCGCACATCAGTTGCATGCACAAGATTTGTAAAAACTACCAAGATGGTTAAGAATAAGCATTGCGAGGACGAAAAAGAACCTAAATGTTTCATCCAAAACACAAATGCAATTATTCATGCCCGATAGATTTCTGGAACTGCACGATTTGGATATAGATACGTTCAAAGAATGACGACATTCTGACCTATAAAGGTAATATCCTACATGACGCAAAGCACTTAATCGTGAATGAAAGTTCGTAAAAATCTATAATGCCAAGACAACCATTCGACTCATGTGCGATACAGCATACAATGTTGGTTCTATATTCACACTTAATTGAAACTACAGATGTTGTTAAGATAATTAATATGCAATTAAATACCGTTGCAGTAGGATGACGAAAATTAACTTAAATGTGAATCCAATGACACACATGCACTTATTGGAGTACAGATAGATTACACAAACAGTATGAATTAGAATAAGGCTTAGGGTGGACAAAAATGACCTTAATGTTTATTCGATGCACAGAATGAAATTATTAGGAGCACACAACATTAATTTAGGGTTACAGATTTTTAGAATAAAATTGAAGGACAAAACGAAAATGCCCTTAATGTGTTATTCGAATGTCTAAAACACACTTAATGGATGCACAAGATTGGGTATAAACCCTAAATGGAATACAATAACTAGAGATGTCGAAAATGAATAAATGTTCATCCAATGATAGAAACTCGAATCACTTATTGGATGCACAAGATTGGTTAAAGGACACTAAATGCTTTAGAGTACGACGAAAGATGACTGAAAACGATCTAAATGTCAACCATTGACACAATCGCACTTTAATGGATTGCACAAGTTGGTTAAAACCCCTAAATGGTTTAGAATAAGTCAAAGGATGTCGAAACTGACATAAATGTTAATCCAATGATAGAAACACACTTAATGGATGCATAATATTGGTTAAAAACCCTAAATGCATTAGAATAATTCGAAGTAAGACGAAAATGACCAAAATGTTAATCCAATGATAGAAACACACTTAATTGATGCACAAGATTGGTTAAAACCCCTAAATGGATTAGGATAAGTCGAAGGATGACCAAAATGACCTAAATGTTAACCCAATGACATAAACAGACTTATTGAATGCATAAGATTGGTTAAACAACCAAAACGGATTAGAATATGTCTATGGATGACAAAAATGACTTAAATGTTAATCCAATGACATAAACACACTTATTTGATGCATAAAATTGGTTAAACAACCAAAATGGATTAGAATAAGTCGAAGGATGATGAAAATGACCTAAATGTTAATACAATGACACAAACATACTTTTTGGATGCACAAGAATGGGTAAAAATCCCAAATGGATTAGAATAACTCGAAGGATGTAGAAAAGTGCCAAATG